>CAJNDS010002236.1:525085-562364 GCA_905221605.1 Symbiodinium natans | reverse complement strand
TGAGGCGGATGCCAAGTCGACGTTTCGCGCTTGCCCTTTCAGGCGTGCGATGCCTGCGGGAAGGTTTCGGCTGTCAGATCACGGCGTTTCGGGTCTAGGCTGGGTTCCTGGCAGGCATCCCAGCTCACGCAGTGGAACTTTACAGGGGTTAGGTTTAGGGTTTCAGGTTTAGGGTAAGCCCTAAACCCTAAACCCTAAACCCTAAACCGGTGGCGCTAGGAGGGCGGCTGAGAGGGCAGGCTAGGGGACGGAATGAGCCTGAACGGGTTCATGGTCCAGATACCTGTTCGAAGAGCATCATCTAGGTTGCCCAGTAACCTAGGAGTACAAAGGGTGCCCTTTTTACCTCAAAGGGGTTTACAAGGGAGCCCAAAGCCCCCAAAAAGGGAATAAGGGTACTACTGGGCATCCCAGTAATACAGGGCTCGGAAGAAATTCTTATAGTATACTTACAGTATTCCCTTATGGCCCCTTTATGACTCTACTATCATAACCTCCCCAAAGGCCTATTCGAATTAGTCAGGCCCCCAAATATATTTTATTCGGGCTATATGATTCATTTGGTCCCCACGGACCCTAAGCCCTAAACCCGAAACTCTAAACCCTAAACCCTAAACTCTAAACCCTAAACTCTAAACCCTAAACTCTAAACCCTAAACCCTAGGCTTCGAACCCGAGCTTTCCGATTTGTGGCGCAGAGCCGCGGCTTTAGAGTTCGGGACTCAATGAACTCTAAGAACCCTAAACCCTAAACCCTAAACTTTAAACCCTAAACCCTAAGGGCTTATGGTCCCATGTCGGCTGCTTCCCCCAAAATACCCACGGTCCTCGGTAGGCATTATATATAAACGGGGGTGCTATAATCCCTCGTAATACGAATATCATATAATTCGTAGCTTGTAGTTTGGTAGTGTATATAAATTATAATACTATTTGTGTACGATGTGAAATTTTCAGTGGTATAAGGGGGAACATCCCAATCCATGCTCCTGAATATGGGAGTTGTCGTCCCCAAGGACGACAACGCTTCGGCTTCAGGGGAGCGCCCGCGGGTGCCAGGATTAGGGTTTAGGGTTTAGGGTTTAGGGTTTAGGGTTTAGGGTTTAGGGTTTAGGGTCTGAAGCAGGTAGGCCCTGCGGCTCTAGCCTTTCACGGCGGGGGATGCCGTCTTACCCAGTACAACAGTGAGGAAGCTAGGTATCCCCCCAACAGGGATAGGATCTCGTCAGGTAGAAACTCGCAACCAGGTAGGGTCAATTCAACCTCTCTGAACACGACGCGCCCTCAATGGACATTCCCTAACGTCCTTCCGAGACTTTTCATTTTGGGAGTGCTACGGATACTTGTGGAGGCGCAGAGGCGCAGGCAAAACCCTAAGCCCGCACCTTGCAAGCCAGGCTTTGAATAACAGAACCCACTACAGTTGAACTCAAAAAAAGTTGGAACATCCTATGCCCACACCCCGAAAGGTATACTAAAGGGAATCCCAGCTTTAATCCTCCATAAACTTCCAACTTTCTGGAGTTTACTGTAGTTCTAGCCTACCAGAAAGCGACCTTGTTTTGTTTTTTTGTGGGGCTAAGATCCCTCATACAACCCTTGCACCGGCTTTCTGCTACTTCCACATAGGCCCCTAAGCAAGCTCACACACCTAGGCGGGCAAACAGTTTAGGACCTCGAAGAACAGGATGTGCAGGGGGGGGGGGGGGGGCTTGGGGCAGGGACCTACCCAAAACCCTGTTGGGGCGATGGTGCGGGTTTGAAGGGGGAAGGGGAAGGGGAAGGGGGTGGGGGAACCCTAAACCCTAAACCCTAAACCCTAAACCCTAAACCCTAAACCCTAAACCCTAAACCCTAAACCCTAAACCCTAAACAGCAAAGCTGGAGCTGCCTTTCACCAGCTCATCCAAACTCACTTGGCCGTCGCCGTCATCAATCCTTCGGTTGTTGAAGCCCGAAAAAACACCGGTGTATGGGTTTAGGGTTTACCCCCCCCCCTCCCTACACGCTCTAAGTCCTGGAGAAAATATGCCCTATATATGGTGGCTTCCGAAATATGGAGTACCTTATAGGGAAGCCTATTGTTTAGGGGGTCTATTTTCGGTGTCGCCCTCTCTCTCTCTCTCTCTCTCTCTCTTTCTCTCGCTCGCAGACTCGGGAATCCGTCAGCTGCCGTCCCCTACATGACTCGAATACCCTAGACTCCAAACTCCAAACCTTCGCCACAGGCCAACCCCGAACCCTCAGAGGACCACACCCCCAAACCCCTAAACCCTTGACCCTACACCCTAAAAACCCAAAAGGCTACACCCTCATCCCCAAACACTAAGCACCCTTAAACTACACCCTAAACCCTAAAACACCCTCAAACCCCAAACCCAAAACCAATAAAACCCTAAACCCGAAACCCTAAACCCTAAACCCTAAACCCCAAACCCTAAACCCTAAACCCTCACTTCCAGGCCCTGAGGCACTGTGCGTCCCAGGAACATCTCGAAGAGATCCAAGCCATCCTTTTCGCTCCAGATTTCGAGTTCCATGGAAGCCAACCTTGAGGTTTGGGGTTTCGGGCTAGGGTTTAGGGTTTAGGGTTTAGGGTTTAGGGTTTAGGGTTTAGGGTTTAGGGTTTAGGGTTTAGGGTTTAGGGTTTAGGGTTTAGGGTTTAGGGTTTAGGGTTTAGGGTTTAGGGTTTAGGGTTTAGGGTTTTCAGGGGTGTGGGTCTTTAGGTTTTCGGGTCCCCAAACCCTAAACTTTTAGGGTTGCGAGCCGTTCATCCCAAGATTCCTAACACACCCACGCCCCAACGCAGTCTCCAGAGCAATCTTCTGGGCTTTCTGGCCTTCAGAAGCTTCCCTAAGACTGGCTAAGCAACTGTAACTTTAGGGTTTAGGGTCTTAAGGTTTAGGGTTTAGGGTCTTAAGGTTTAGGGTGACCTTGGCAGCCCAGTAGCCATACGACAAAACGTGCTTAATTCGCGACCCGCGCCTCGCCAAAAACTCGTTTGCTAGACCCAGGAGAAACCTAGAAATCTAAACCCTAAACCCTGAACCCTAAACCCTAAACCCTAAACCCTAAAAGGGTGCCCTTTTTGGTTTAAAGGGGCTTCTAAGGCAACCCAACCCTCCAACTATAATCTCGAAAAACCCGATAAGCCCCATCAACCAACGCTTTAGCTAAACCCTTTTCGAACCTCTAGACTGCTTCATGCCAGGACTGAGGCCAGCGCGTAATCATTCAGCTCAAACCTAGACCCTAAACCCTAAACCCTAAACCCTAAACCCTAAACCCTAATAAACCCTAAACCCTAAACCCTGAACCCTAATTAAACCCTGAGCTATAAACCCTTTGCCGCGGAGAAGCCAACTTCTGACCTCCTTGTCGGCCAAAAGCGCCTGGAACTCCTCGTGGGGCTTTGTTGTTTAGGGTTTAGGGTTTAGGGTTTAGGGTTTAGGGTTTAGAGTTAGGGTTTAGGGCTTCGAGGACCTTGTAGGGCTCCGCCCTGACGTGCAAACCGTAAACCCTTAACCCCTCTTGCCACTGGACAGAAACCCTAAACCCTAAACCCTAAACCCCAAACCCCAAACCCTAAACCCGAAGCCATAAGCCAAATGTCTAGAGACTCCGGCTTCTGCGGCTTTCCGCGGCTTGCCGGGCTCTACATGGTTTGTAAGTTATAAAGGCAGGTGGCCTCTTTGTCTACGGATTAGGGGTTAGGGTTTAGGGTTTCGGGTTCAAGTCACGAAGCCCCTAGATACCCTACTAAGAACCCTCCCTACAAAACACGGGTTTAGGGTTTAGGGCTTAGGGAAAGAGACCACCAACCAATATAATTTATAAGGTTCAGAGGGCCGAACAGGACTTCAGGCAAATAGGAGATGAGGAGCCCTTAATTAAGAAGTATTGCCTTAAAGTACAGAAGCATAATTTGATGTTCAGGTTTATTCCTTAGTTAAAGGGTACTGGGCGTTTGGGTGGGTACTTGTAACTCCAAATTATAAAATCACAACTGTACTGAATTATATTTTATGCCCCCTAAGTCCCCTAGGTAGGTCAGCAGCAGACGTATAGTTGGGTTTCTAAGTACCCATGAACCTCCAAGTACCCTGGGCTTCTGTAAAGTAGGGGTCTACTTACCCCAAACTCCAAACACCAAACCCTAAACCCTAAACCTGAAGGATCAACAAACATCGAACCCTCAACCCTAAGTACCCTGAAACGCCACGGATCTGCAGAACAAACGGGGCAAGAGCTCTAAGCATGACTTCCCTCGCCTGCTCGGGTTCTATAGGGCTTACCTGGAGAGTAACCTTCGGACCCCTGAAACTCTTTTAATCAGTTAGGGTCTTAGGGTTTGGTTAGGGTTTAGGGTTTAGGGTTTAGGGTTTAGGGTTTAGGGTTTAGGGTTTAGGGTTTAGGGTTTAGGGTTTAGGGTTTAGGGTTTAGGTGGGTTAGGGTGCTTCTTTCTTTCAACGCGCAGGCCACTGGTCGGTGGCCAAAAGCACCGACACTTTTCAGAGTAGCTGTTGAAGAACCCCTAAGCAGGGAACCCAGAACCGAAAAAAGGGTAAAGGGCACCACTGGGAAACCCTAAACCCTAAACCCTAAACCCTAAACCCCTGACTGGCTCAAGTTTGGAGGGGGCCTGGCAGTCGATCCCGCCGTCGCCGTCGAGGTCTGCATGCTGAAAAAGCCGCCGCATCTTTTCCTTCCAGTTTAGGGTTTAGGGTTTAGGGTTTAGGGTTTAGGGTTTAGGGTTTAGGGTTTAGGGTTTAGGGCTTAGGACTTAGGGCTTAGGGTTTAGGGTTTAGGGTTTAGGGCTTAGGGTTTTAGGGTTTAGGGATGTGCTTGAATGTGTACTAGACCCAAGAGTAACCTAGGAATAAACAGGGTGCCCTTTTTGGTTTCAAGGGGCTTATGTAAGGGAGGACCCTAAACCCTAAAAGAAAGGAATAAGGGCCTGCTTTGGGTCCTACATGGTCCCTGTAGGGAACTCCCATCACAACAGCGTCACATGACCCAGTACAACGAGCGCCTGAACGTGCAAGAGCTTCTGGGTGATAGATCTCCCGTCCCCGTCTGAAAGCGGTCACCGAATTCTGCCACAACTATCCAAACCCTAAACCCGAAACCCTAAACCCTAAACCCTAACCCCTAAGCCCTAAACCCTAAACCCTATCACCAAGCTAATTCAGTGAACTAGTCTCCGGAGAGGCTTAGGGCTTAGGTTTAGAGAGGTCTTGGGCAATGGAGAAGCCAGCAGTCAGCCATAAGTGTCGGGGTTTAGGGTTTAGGGTTTAGGGTTCTGGGCAGTTGAAATAAAGCTGGAAGATTGAGATTGGTAATTATACCTTACTTACATCTGTACCTGCATACTTTCTGTATCTGCGCGGGTTTAGATTAGGGTTTATAGGTTTAGGGTTTAGGGTTTATAAAGGGCCTTGTGAAGACGCACCGCGCGCTCTTTGCTCTTGAGCATGATGCCTGGGCGAGATAATCCCTAAACCCTTTTTGAACCCAGGCTCTGCCCTCGGGCTTGAAAGGGCCAGGGAAGGAAAGGGCATGATGCATTTTATAGGTTTACGAAAGGAAGGAACCCGAAAACACCCCCCCAAATAGTAGGATTCCGTTATAATAAGGACACCAAAAAGATAGCCTCATTTTCGGAAACCTAAGAAGCTAGCTGTCCCCAAACATCGGGGAAATCTCCACATCACTGGCGAAAAAACACGGCGAGCCGCACACAAAAAAGCCCAAAAGCGCGCCATGTCACAAGATGCCGTGCCTTCAGTCCCTGCCCCCCCTCCCCCTCCCTAAGACCCGATCCCTATCCCCAAACCCTAAACCCTAAACCCTAAACCCTAAAACCCTAAACCCTAAACCCTAAACCCAAAACTCTATAAGCCCTAAACTCTATAAGCCCTAAACCCTAAACCCCAACCCCATATGCCCTAAACCGCATCAAGAGCTCTCACGAATGTCGCCGGCGGCCCCCCCGGGGGCCCCAATATTGGGGCTTGCAAAAAGGGGTTTAGGGTTTAGGGTTTAGGGTTGAGGGTTGAGGGTTTAGGGCACCCCGAATTTGCACTACATCTTACTCTATTTGTAAGGACCCCGTAAAGGTAGCCCTAATTTCGGAAGCCCCTCATAAGGCGTCGCAGAGTTTAGAGCAGCTGAGGCTTCGAACATCCGAAGCGCCCTTCAGAGAATACAATATAACGGCACGTATTATCAAGATATAAACATATTCGCCGAAATAACCTTTCAACAGTCAACCACAGGCTTTAGCAGATTTGTATTCTTTTCTTGGGGACCACATGAACCCTAAAAAGAGGGGTCATATACCCCACGTATGCTACTATCATCCCTAAACAGGTACTATGGACCATGAACCCTTTTTGCTTCAGACTCCTGGGGTTTCTGGCCTGTGAGAGTTTAGGGTTTAGAGTTTAGGGTTTAGGGTTGACTCGGCCAATGACACCGGCCTGAACCTCCTCCAACACAAGAATCTGAGAGTTCCTGAAAAAAAGCACTCCGGATATGAGAGATCTGGTTCAACGAAACATCGAGCGCGTTGCTGGACATCTAGGAAAGGACAGAGGAATTACACTACGAAGCATGCTGTCGTGCGTTCACGGAATCCAGGCTCAAGGCAGATGTGCAGATCAGCGCTTGGGAAAGATACATCCAGTTTAGGGTTTAGGGTTTAGGGATTAGTGGCTGCCACACTGTGCTACCATGATGACCAGTAGCCATGCAGCCTGTATGCGATAAGGCGCCACTTCACTCTCCCACTCAAGGACTCGCCAAGGTGGGTGGCTGCCGTATCTCTGAGCTATGCTGCTGGCATAGTGCTGCCACATCTCTCGGTCAGCGGCAACATCAAGGAGCTTCTGGGGCGTCTGCAGTGTTGACGGGATGTGCTAGACGACCATCAACATGCAACCACTGAAAGGTCCTGGACACAACCTGGACCAGGAATCCTAAACACGCGTGAGCCCTAAAACCTGGGTCATATACCCTACGTATGCGATTATCATCCCTATTCAGGTACTATGGACCATGAACCCTGAACCCAAAACCCCAAACCCAAAACCCAAAGCCCTCAACCCTCAACCCTAGATCCTAAACCCTAAACCCTAAACCCTAAGCCCTGAACCCTAAACCCCTTTGGGGTTCGTTTAGTCCCTAGCTCAGTTCGCCTGGGCTCCTTTAGTTGGTGCCATTCCGTGGCCTGGTTTGGGTTTAGGGTTTAGGGTTTAGGGTTTAGGGTTTAGGGTTTAGGGTTTAGGGTTTAGGGTTTAGGGTTTAGGGTTTAGGGTTTAGGGTTTAAACCCAGGGTTTAGGGTTTAGGGTTTAGGGTTCAGGGTTTAGGGTATAGGGTTCAGCGTTTAGGGTTTAGGGTTTAGGGTTTATGGTTAGGGTTTAGAGTTTAGGATTTAGGGTTCAGGGTCTAGGGTTTAGGGCTTATGCTGGATCCTGCGGGGGATCCTGCGGGGGGTGGGGGGGGGTTCCTGACCACCTCATGTTCTTTCGTTGTCTCCTTCCTGGCCGCGCGGCTGTCGTCCATGGACGCCACCTTCATGGTCTCGGTCAGGAAGACGCCGGTAATCACCTTGATCACCTCAGGCTTCGGCTTTGCAAGGTTTAGGGTTTGGGGTTGAGGGTTGAGGGTTCAGGGTTTAGGGTTTAGCACCTGGGGCCCCCCGAACCCCTTTTTGTCCAGCCGGGGCTTGGGGTTTAGTTCCCCTCATTTTACGAACAGCTCCTTTGGTCTAGGGTTTAGGGTTTATAGAGTTTAGGGATTCTAGTACCCCCTATTCTAGTCCTTATTAAGGTTTATGGTTTACACCCCCCCCAAACCGACTCAACAAAGGGGAGAAGATCGGGGGAAGGTCAGAAAGGTTGACAACGTCTACAGGAATGAGGCGCAGGCTGGAACCCTCAAGTGCAAGCTCTTTGGGGTTTAGGGTTTAGGGTTTAGGGTTTAGGGTTGCTTACTGCCAATCCTAAACCCTAAACCCTAAACTCGGGAAGGACTGTGAAGATGCATGCGAGTCCAACCCGTTCCCAAACCAACTGGCCAAGTGTTGAGGTTTCGGGTTTACCTAAACCCTAAACCCTAAGCCCTAAACCCCCCCTAAACCCTAAACCCTAAACCCTAAACCCTAAACCCTAAACCCCAAACCCCTAGACCCCTAGACCCCTAGACCCTTTTCCTAAACCCTTTAGGGTTTCTTGTTTCCCTTACACCACGCCATAGGTGACACGGCCGAGCGACAGCAAAGCCCAGCACCACCTGAGGCTTGGATTCCAAAGCCAGCTACCCTAAGACCCTAATCCCTTCCCCCTAATATTAATACCCCCCTAATATAGAAAACCCCCTGGCCCAAAATCCCGATCCCGTGCCTGTCCCTATTAAAGCCTCTACAGAGAGAGGGGGGGGGGGGTTAGGGGGGTGGTTTCGGAAGCCTGAAGCAGAAACATGAACCTTTCCTAAACCTAAACCTTTGGGGCTTAAGGTTTTCCCTAAACCCTCAAACCAACCAACTTCCTGAAGCTCTCTTCCCTCCCTTCCCTCCCAGCCCTTCCCTCCCAATCCAGCATGCTACAATGCGGACGGGCTGGTTTTTCGGACAAAAGGATAAGAACCCCCCGTAATACTAAAAAACCCTTTGGGGCTTTTTATATAAGGGAGGGGGGGGGGGCGGAGGGGGCCTTTACTATTAGGGGGAAGGGAGTAATATAGGGTTGAGGGTTTAGGGGTTGGGGCCTTAACACTTGAAATACGTTTTTTTGGGTGTTTTAGTAGATAGGGACCATGAGGGAATAGTACTAGCAATTATTTCGATCCCTATATGACCTGGAGGAGCCTTGCCCAACATGTTATGTAAAGTTTCCGTTCTTGTTGCTCTACGCAGCGCGCGAGCTGTCGCTTAAGCTCAGGCATTCGAACCGGTTCAGTCGCACGGCTGAGGAGTGGAGGCACTAGCTACAGTAGGCTGAACCCTAAAAGCCCTCTCAACCCTCAACCCTTAACCCAATATCTGACACTTCAAGCCATCAGCCCAAGATGTAGGAACGCAGGACCGGAGCTGCTACAGACCGGCACAGGGTCTTCAAATTCCGGTCCGAAAAAAAGTGCACGGATTTCGGGAAACAGCAGGTCTTCAGAATGCTCCTCCCATCCCATGCAACCCCGAACCCGACCTACAAGCTCGCGCTTATAGGGTGTACGTTGGGGCTTTTTTAAACCCTAAACCCTAAACCCTAAACCCTAGACCCTAAACCCTAAACCCTAATTCTGGACTTCAAACCCAAAACCCCAAAACTGTCATGGGCGGGTGTTCGGAGGCTCAGAGGTGCACACAGGCTCGATTACCTGGGTTGGCCTGCAAACCCTATGAAAAAATATAAATAAATAAATATATATATATATATGTATATATTTATTTATTTATCTAGGGTCCCTTATAAACCCAAATCATGAAAATATAAGATGTCCCAAAAGCCAACCTAGTTACTACTTTATCGGACGTCTGGTGCTTTGGGTTTGGAAGCTTTTCGGGATTATGGCTTGCCTAAACGCTACCAAACCTATTTAGGGTAGTCTAGTAAAAGCCCGAAACGCTAACTCAAAAAGGAACTCATTAGATTCGGAGCCTCGGACTTAGGGATTCTGAAAGACCTTTCCTTGGAGGGCTACTAAAACCCTCTGAAAATCATTCCTGAATATGGTCCTGTTAAACCCTATAAGGGTTAAAAAAACATGTCCCAAGGGCCTACCAAGCTCAGTAGTTAACCGAAACCCTAAACCCTAAACCCCAAACCCTACACCCTAAACCCTCAAGGGATGAAGACTCGTACCCCTAAGGTTGTACCCCCAAAAGGTTCCCCTTGATATACTCCGAACACGGCCCCTATATTCCCTGAGGGATCCTTAAAAGGGGACCCCAAAACCCAAGGGTACCACCGCAAGGGTTCAAGGTAGAACCCCTCGAACCCCAAACCCCTAAACCCTAAACAGTGTCGTAGTTTCAACACCCGGGAGCCTGATGCACCCCCATTGATGACCAAAGTAGGGCTTAGGGTTTTCGGGTTAGCGATAGGGTTTAGGGTTGTCAAGTTCAGGTTTTGACTCATTTTGAGGCTTAGGGTTTCGGTTTGAAGGGTTAAAGGTTTGGTGTAGGGTTGTGGCCAGTTCGGGTCCCTCTGCGTGCACCTCCATGTGGCTTACCCTAAACCCCAAACCCTAAACCCTAAACCCTAAACCCTTGTACCGGAGGGCCTGGAATGCCAGGGTGAAGATGGTATACCATTCGCTGACCTTCTCCTTGGTTTAGGGTTTAGGGTTTAAACGGTTTAGGGTTTAGGGTTGGAGGCATTAATGCTTCAGAGTGTCCGGAGCGTCGGGGGCAAAGGGGTGGGAAGTCAGTAAGTCACGGAAACCCAAGTTTGGCTTTTTTCCCCCCCCCCCCCCCATAGCTGACACTCAGGCCGCAGGGACATTTTTTCGGAAATTCAGGGTTCAGGTTTTAGGGTTTAAGGGGAGACGAGCGGGGAGTGCGGACCTGGGTTTCCCTACCTTCTTTGCAGGGTATAGGGGTTTAGGGGTTTCGGGTTTAGGGGTTTCGGGCTTAGGGTGTAGGGGATTCGGGTTTAAGGTTTAGGGTTTAGGGCGCTGGGATGTCCAAGCCGGCTGTCTGAGGTAGCGCTCTACTTCTGGCACTTAGCGGTCGAGATAGAAGGGCTTAGGGTTTGGGGCGTAGGGTTTTGAAAAACTGGTTAGTGCGGTCTACTACGTAGCGGCTTCTTGCTGGCTTTGAGTCAAGGCGCCTGCAAATGTTGCAGGGGGTTCGAAGCCTTATTAGACTAGAGAATTGAGGAAGATACGACCTTGGTGCTATTTAACCGGTCTAACTTGGGTGAGTTTCACAAGGGTTTCAGGCCTAGGGTGTTAGAATCCACGGATTCGCGCCCAGGGTTGATTTTTCGACTAGGATTTTCGGGCTTAGCGGATGTGTGTGCTGCTTTGAAACACGCATGTGGCAGCACAACGACTCTGGCAGCTTGAGGAATTGAAGCAAGGATGGCGCTCACATCCCATTAGGGCCACACATCTCCTTGGTACTGCCTGAACCTCAAGGTGCAAGTTTAGGGTTTAGGGTTTGGGGTTTGGGGTTTGGGGTTTAGGGTTTAGGGTTTGGGGCCAGTGGCTCCAAAGAACATGTGTGCGTTTGTACGTGTAATCTAACCTGGGGGGAAATAGTCAGAAACCAATGAATAAGGTGCCCCACATGCTGAGCTCATAAACTCCTGCAGTACTACAGCTTGCCCCAGAAGCCATGAAAACATCGCTCTTCGCAACACTGCTGTTTAGGGTTTAGGGTTTAGGGATTACACTACTGCATGCCAGGCAGCCGAGAGTATGCGCGAGATCGGCACCCAATTGCCCAGGGTCAGCTCCTGTAGCATGGGGCGTGCCGGTTTAGGGTTAAGGGTTTAGGGTTTAGGGTTACTATTTAGTCATTCAAGGCTTTACACGTAGTAACTGGTATCATGGATCCATGAATCATGGAATGTGAATATATCCCGGTTTTCCCAGACTGGATATACCCCATGTGCAGTTCCCTGCTGTCTCCGGATATGAAGGTTGCTTTAGGTACACTAGACCCAAGAGTAACCTAGGAAAAAAAAGTACCCTTTTTGGCTCGAAAAGTAGCCTCTAAGGGAGCCCAAAACCAAAAACGTTAATCAGGGCCTACGCTGGGTCCTGGCATAGGTTTTATTTGCTGGCCAGACCTCGAGCAAACTCGAACTTCGAGAAACCCGTGGGGCCCCCCAAAACCCTAAACCCCAAGCCCTACAGTAAACCCCAAACCCTAAACCCCAAACCCTAAACCCCAAGCCCCAAACCCTCAACCCCAAGCCCCCCACACCTCAAGCCTTGGACCTAAAACCCTAGACCCGAAAAAACCCAAGACCTTACACCAAAGGGTCCATGTAGCTTATGATTATGTACTTAGGCCCGAAAGTCCCTAAATAGGCGGTACTTTAAGGCCCAAGTATTCCCGCTTTAGGTACATGGACCCTTGCGGTTACACCAAAAGAACTCCGCGCCGGGGCCCCGGACAAACATGGAGAGCATCGACCTGGAGAACGTGCCGAAGTAGCGATACACCTCGACACCTGCGGTTTAGAGGGTTTAGGGTTTGAGGGTTGGCTCTAGGGGGGGTTCTAGGGTTTAGGGCTTTTGGGTTATGGGGTTTTAGGGTTGTAGGGTTTTAGAGTTTTGGGGTTTGGGGCTCAGGCTTTCTGCAAGCACTCTCAGCAACTGCAGGCACTACACTGGTGCAACAAGCTAGGCAACCCGCTTGGGTTTAGGGTTCAGGGTTCAGGGTTCAGGGTTCAGGGTTCACTTTTCAGGGTTCAGGGTTTGGGGTTTGGGGTTTAGGGTTTAGGGTTTGGAAGATCTAGGACTTGACTAGGATCAATTGGGGCTTCATGTTACTTAGTGTTTAATGAGGCTTGAAATTGGTTTGAGTCGTGGTTTAACTAGGGGACACGGTTTTAACTGGGACGATGTGGAGTTTCTCATCCGGGGAGGGTTGTTTGGGAATAAACTGACCTAAACCCTAAACCCTTTTTGCTAAACCCTAAACCCTCAACCCTACACCCTAAACCCCAAACCCTAAGCCCTAAGCGAGGCTTTTGCGGATTGGGGTTTCAAGGTTCGCCAGTCCAAGTCGCAAGCCGACTCTCCCCAACCTCGAGTTCCCCCCCGCTGAGAACCCACCAACCCCCCACAGACACACCGGGTTTAGGGTTTAGGGTTTAGATATATACATTCGTATATATCTACATGTGCTTGACCCAAGAGAAGCCGAGGCAGAACAAGGGTGCCCTTTTTTGTTCAAAGGGGCTTACAAGGGAACCTAAACCCAAAAAAAAGGGAATCAGGGCCTCTAGCATGTATGTAAAAGAACCAACGAGACCAGACGTATGCATATGCACATTTTCAAACCCTAAGCCCTAAGCCCTAAGCCCTAAACCCTAAACCCCAAACCCTAAACCCCAAACCCCAAACCATCCACGCACCTCTGCTGGGGGGGGGGGGGGTATGCTGCCAAGTTGCGATCCTCGTAGGGCACAGACTCGTCCACACAAAATGGAAGCCTCAGTTCTTAGGGTTTAGGGTTAGGGTTTAGGATTTAGGATTTAGGGTTTAGGGTTCAGGGTTTAGGGTTCCTCATCGGTTCCCCTACTCGCCCCCCCCCCGCCCCCCCCCTCTGTACTAAACCCCCCACCCCACCCCCACCCCCATAATGAAGGCTATTTAGGGATAATTGATCCTCACTAAGATTATTCCCTAAATCCTACACCCTATACTTTCTTTTTTTTTTGGGGGGGAGGGGGGGGGAACCTAGGAGGGTGCCCCATGATCTTGCATAGCTAGGTGGCGCAGAGCCGCGCAAGGGTCTAGGGCCTATATTGGCATATCCTGAGAAGTATGATTGTTCTTAACCTTAGTAGCCCAGTAACCATATCATAATCAAAACACCCTTTTTGGGGTAGGCTACTTTAGAAGGGAACCCAGAACCAAAAAAAAAAAGTAAGTACCAGTGGGCTACCAAGTAACAGTAGCCATCTTGTTGCCACCATAGGCATGATGATTTCGAACATTCGCATGGGTATTGCTAGCAAAATTTGCCCTGGAGTTTTTCTTCATCGATAACAATACCCTAACTCCTCAACCTCAGAGGGACAACTTCAGTGATTATTTAGGGTTTAGGGTTTAGGGTTTAGGGCATTAAATCGAACAGCCCCATATCCCTAAAGCGGTAAGAGAGGAAGAAGCGGCCAACTCTGGGAGTCAATCAGAGAACAAGTTTAGGGTTTAGGGTTAACAGGGTTTAGGGCTAACAGGCATGCACAGCTATGAACACACACACACACACACTGAATCCCCCAAGGCATGCTCAGCCCTACACAAGCCATTGTGAGGCCTCAGAAAAGAACTTCAGACCTTTGCATGGACAAGCCACCGCTTCCGCCAGAAAAAAACATCGAGGGGGCCGGGAACCCTGCAATGTCGAAGCCCACACCCTCGCAGCCCTTCTGCGATTTCACATCCCAAGCCCTAAATCCTACCTAAACCCGAAACCCTAAACCCTAAACCCTAAACCCTAAACCCCAAACCCCAAAAAGTCCAGAGGGCAGGAAGGTGCTCAAGACCAGCGCCACCAGCAGCTGCACGATGCAGATCAAGATCCCAGACCACACCAGAGCCGAAGCGCCTTTCCACAGGGCACCGCTCGGGGGAGCCTCTTATTTTTGGATGGGGTTTAGGGTTTAGGGTTGTGGGGGGTTTAGGGTTCAGGGTTTGGGGAATATCGCGGATATACACCTTGCATAGTCCCTATGTACCTAAGTAGCCCCAGTAGCCCCTAAATACCCCCCCCATAAGGGCACCTTCGATAGTCCCTTGAGAGACTCGGTGGGAAAGAATGAGTCTCCAACATTATGAAGTCAGCATATATATATATATATACACATACGATCGACAGGTATGAAGCATAAACCAGAAACAAATACAATGTATAGTATGTATATAACAATATATATGTATATATATATATACACATATATATATACACACATACACATACATATATACACATGAGAATATGTGTATATATATATATATATATGTATATATATATATGTATATGATGTAAGCATACCACGAGATGTATGACGTCTGAATACATAAATGCATTGGATGCATATGTATATATGTATGTATGTATGTATCTATGTATGTATGTATGTATGTATGTATGTATGTATTGTATATGTATGTATATATATATATACATACCCGCACCCATACATACATGCATGCATACATACGTACATACGTACATACATACCTGACATACCTTACATACATTACATTACATTACATTACATGACATGACATGACATTACATTACATTACATGACATGACATTACATTGCATGACATGAAATGACATTACGTTCCATTGCATTACATCTATATATATATATATAGTAATCATCATCGTAATCATCATCACCATCATAATAACAATAACAATAATAATAGCAGTGGTAATAATGATGATAATAATAATAATCATAACAATAATAATACGAATAATAATACCAATGATAATCCTAGTATACACACGACGTTTGTATACCATATGGTTGCACGCAATATCACTAAAGTCATAACCCGGAGGACTCCTGAGACCCGGGCCCACCCTGTCTTGAGTTGCCCGAGTCCACCCTGAACCAGGCCGCGACCGCTTGTAGAGTTCCATGGCGCGGGTTTAGGGTTTAGGTTAGGGCGGTTAGGGTTTAGGGTTCAGGGTTCAGGGTTCAGGGTTTAGGGTTTAGGGTTTAGGGTTTAGGGATTCGGGTTTCTTTAGTCAAGGAGCTGCTGGCGATGGAGGCGGTTAGGAGGTACCTTGGCTCAGGAGCTTGGGCTTGAGCGTGTGTGTTTAGGGTTTAGGGTTTAGGGTTTAGGGTTTAGGGTTTAGGGTTTAGGGTTTAGGGTTTAGGGTTTAGGGCTTAGGGCTTAGGGCTTAGGGTGGTTTAGGGCGGTTTGGCAGTGGTCAGGTCAGTTTGATCGTCCTCTGCTCACCTTTTGATTCTTAGGGGGGCGGGGGGGGGGGGGGGGGGCGGGGGGGGGGGGGGGCCAGGCGGGGGGGGGGGGGTGGGGGGCGGTGGGGGGGGGCGGGGGGGTGGGGTAATCCTTGCGCCCCCCCCCATCCCCCCTGACTATGAATTTTCTGGCCCAAAAAAAAGGAACTGAATGCCGGGGTGGGGGTGGATGGGTGGGTATAAACCCCTGGTGCTCTCCAACCCTAAACCCTAAACCCTAAACCCTAAAACCTAAACCCTAAACCCCGAACCCCGATTCCCGAACCCCGAAAGCAAATCTGAAGGCAACCTTCGAATCTGAACAAGGCCATGCCTTGCCTGGCTGGGTTTAGGGTTTAGGGTTTAGGGTTTGGGGTTTAGGGTTTAGGCTTTAGGCTTTAGGGTTTAGGGTTTAGGGTTTAGGGTTTAGGGTTTAGGGTTTAGGGTTTAGGTTTTAGGGTTTAGGGTTTAGGGTTTCGGGTTTCGGGTTTGGTGTTTAGGGTTTAGTCCGGTCCGGGGTACCTCCTCTAATCGGGCCTCTATGTTTAAGGCACCAGAAGGGCGCGTGATGTGGAACACCGCTTGGCGGAATGAATGCCAGACAGCCTTATCAAGGAAGAAGACTCGTCCCCCTAAGGATGTAACCCGAAGAGGTTCCCTTCACATGCTCCTAATATGGAAAGGCCCCTCAAACCCCAGGGTACAACCTTAGGGGGTCCCAGGTAGCGTCCGATGACCTTAGCTGCAAAAGAGACGGTCTAGGGTTTAGGGTTTAGGTTTTGGGGTTTAGGCTTTAGGGTTTAGGGTTTGCCACTAAGCATGCCAGGTTACAGCGAGTCGAAGGACTTGATCGACTTCGCTAACCTCTCCGTCTGGCTTTGGGCGTTGGGGCAATCGAATTCCTTTTGGTCTTGAAAGATCAGCTGCAAGGATTTGTGTGGGGTTTAGGGTTTAGGGTTTAGGGTTTAGGGTTTAGGGTTTAGGGTTTAGGGTTTAGGGTTTAGTTCTCGATCGCTGCAACTCTAAGGACTCGCATTTGGGGGGGGGGGGGTTGGGGGGCCAAAAGCCCTACCCATCTAAGGTCTTTGGTCGATTTTTTAAGCCTAGGCTGCCTAGTAACCTAGGCTGAAAACGGGTGAACCTAAACCCCCCAAAAAGGGAATAAGGACACTACTGGGCATCCTAGAAGCCTCAGGGTATAACTTGCAAGGATTTGGGAGTTTTTTTTTCTGCAGGCTCTTTTTTTATAAAAACCCTCAGTTATTGGACTCTTGAGTAGCCTACAAAAAAGTCAGCTTTGGGTCCTTAACGTAGGGGTTATAAGGGACAGGGCTTTGGGTATGTTTTTTGGGTTTACACGCCAAAAAAAAGGCTGAGAAGAGTCGGAATTAAGACACAAAACCCCGCGGCAACCTTTCAGCGCACATGCTCGCCTCCTACGCTGTGCATCCTGGACACACCCACTCCGTGGACCCTAAACCCCCTAAACCCTAAACCCTAAACCCTCAGCCCATCTTGCAGCAGGACTCGACAACTGCCTTCTTCCAGCTAAATCATCACCCTTCATAGGATATGTTTTGGCTCAAAATAACTTCAATAATATGGCCTTTGGGCCCAAAAACCTTGAAATTAAAAGTCCTTGGAGCCTTATGAGGGTTAGGGTTCATTCGGTTTTGGTTTTGGGTCCTTACAGAAGGGATCGGGATGCGCACGACGGAAAGCAACAATCGCCACGCAGTAGCTTGATCAGCCGCAACAGCTTCGCCAAGCGCATAATTCCTAGGCTTCCACAGCTTTTTCGGGGTTTGCGAAGCGACGTTACTGTGGAAAGCCAAGCCCTAAACCCTAAACCCTAAACCCTAAACCCTAAACCCTAAACCCTAAACCCTAAACCCTAAACCTTGTTTGCTCCCTTTAACCCCGAAACAAAGCCCTGAAGCATCTGAACCTCCAAGCCTACACCCCGCAGCCCTAGGGGGCCGCAAAAAGTTTAGGATTTGGGATTTAGGGTTTAGGCGTTTTAGGGTTTAGGGTTTAGGGTTGGTTAGTGATACGCCCACAAGCATGCCAGGGGCCCTACACCTTAGGGTTTAGGGTTGAGGGTTTTAGGGTTGAGGGTTTAGGGTTGGTTAGTGATAAGTTCCTATTTACCTGAAGGCTCCAATGTAGTTCCTTTTTGGGTTCGGCATCGGGGGTTCTATTCTGCTGCTCCAAACAGGAACTACATAGGAGCCTTTGGGTAAACAACTAAGCCCTAAACCCTGAACTCTAAACCCTAACCCCGACTAATTTTAAAGAACCTTCGTTTGAAGAAGCTGAATTTTTGGGCCTGAATAATTAGAATAGAGTTTCTTTGCTTTTTTGGGGGTGGGTTTATTATAGTATCATTACAAAGGGACCATAAGACAGTAATATTAGTAAGTGTTCCGACCCCTAAACCCTAAACCCTAAACACTAAACCCTAAACCCTCAACCCTCAACCCTAAACCCTAAACCCTAAACCCTAAGCCCTGTAATTCCGACCCCTATATTGCAAATCCTAAGCCGTAGTGTTCACCTGGGCCTGCTGAGACTGTACGGCCCAGAACCTAAACCCTAAGCCCTAAGCCCTAAGCCCTAAACCCTAAACCCTAAACCCTAAACCCTAAACCCTAAACCCTAAACCCTAAACCCTAAACCCTAAACCTTACGTTTCAAAGGGTCTCAAAGCGAACCTCACTGAAAGGGCCGGGGAGCCTTTGGAGCCCATTCTTGTGGGGTTTAGGGTTTAGGGTTTAGGGTTTAGGGTTCAGGGTTTAGGGTTCAGGGTTCAGGGTTCAGGGTTCAGGGTTTAGGGTTTAGGGTTTAGGGTTTAGGGTTAGGGTTTAGGGTTTAGGGTTTAGGGTTTAGGGTTTAGGGTTTAGGGTTTAGGGTTTAGGGTTTAGGGTTTAGGGTTTAGGGTTTAGGGTTCAGGGTTCAGGGTTGCGGGCTTTCGGCTCCTGCACTAACACTTCGGGACGCCGAATCGGTGTTTCTCGCGACGTAGCCGGCCGGGCGTCGAACGATCATGGGGTCCAGCGGCAGCACATCCTTGCGACGTTCGGGACTTCAGGGTTTGAGGGGGGCATCTTGATTGGCTCAAGTCAGGGTTTAGGGTTTAGGGGTTTTCAGGGGTTTAGGGGTTTAGGGGTGTTGGGGTTTAGGGGTTTAGGGGTTTGGGGGGTTTTGGGGTTTAGGGGTTTCGTGGTTTAGGGTAGGTGTAGGGTTTAGGGTTTAGGGTTTAGGGTTTAGGGCCAGCCCCCCAACCAAGCTTGCGAGCTCTTAGCAATCCCTTCCGTAGGGATCCCGATGTTGGGAGACATCCAGTTCAGGCACGGAATGCTTTCCCAAGATCCCTAAACCCTAAACCCTAAACCCTAAACCCTAAACCCTGAACTCGACTAAGAGCCAGCAAGCAAGAGCCCTGGGCTTGGAGCCTTCTACAGGGAAGGTTTAGGGTTAGGGTTTAGGGTTTAGGGTTTAGGGTTTAGGGTTTAGGGTTTAGGGTTTAGGGTTTAGGGTTTGGGGTTTAGGGTTTAGGGTTTAGGGTTTAGGGTTTAGGGTTTAGGGTTTAGGGTTTAGGGTAAAAACCTAGATCTTAAAGCCCTAGACTTGGGATGTTTCCCCTTATGCGAACTAACATTCCTTAATAGGGATTCCAGTAACCCCCTATTATCATCCTAATTAAGGAATGTTGGTATAAATCACAGCCCTAAACCTGAAACCTTTTGGGACTGTGACCTTGGTGTTGAAGTACGGTACTAGGTTGGCCTTTAAACCCTCTGAAAAATATTTCATGTTTAGGGTCCCTTATAAGCCCAAATAAGGAAAATACAAAAGGTCCCAAAAGCCAACCTAGAGTAGGACGGGTTCTGGGGACAAAGTTCTTGGCCAAAGGGAAGAAAAGGACAACCAGAAACTCCAAAGGAGAAGGCGCGGAGTCTCCCTGAACCGCTAAAACACCGAAATCTGGACATTAGGGTTTAGGGTTTAGGATGTAATTAGGGTTTAGGGTTTAGGGTTTAGGGTCATATGCCCAGGCTGTCGCCTTTAACCTTGGGGCCTCCCGACATAAGATGATCTTGATCCCCCAGTAGGTCAAAAGGGCTTCCAAGTACACTAAACCAGAAACCCGAAACCCGAAACCCGTCCTACAGAGCGCGCAAGCCCCCCAAAAGCCGCCGAGCATCCAAGATCCAAAACATGACAATCAGCAGGTCCAGATAGTTCCAACAATCCTTGCGGTAGGGTTTAGGCTTTAGGGTTTCCAGGGTTTCCAGGGTTTACAGGGTTTAGGGTTTCGGTTTAGGGTTTAGGGTTTAGGGTTTAGGGTTTAGGGTTTAGGGTTTAGGGTTTAGGGTTTAGGGTTTAGGGTTTAGGGTTTAGGGTTTAGGGTTTAGGGTTTAGGGTTTAGGGCTTGCATTTTTGTTGTTAAATTCTTGGGTGGGCTCTTGCGTTGCTTCTACACTTGTTGGGTTCTTTATGTAAAAGATACGGAAACCGTGTTTAATACTTGAATTTGTTTATTTGCCTATCCTTGGTTGCTTTTGTTGTCATGCTTGCTTGTGTTTCTGAATCGTTCATGTATTAGGACCAACTTGCTGAGGGCACCTGTACCTATGCACAGTCAAAACTTGGGTTTTGAAGCTATGATTAAGGAACCTCGTTAATACGCAAGTATGTGCTCTACTTTGAGGTTCATGGTACTTATTAACCAATTATAAACTATACTTACAAGTGTTATACTTACAAGTGTACTTATAACCATGTTAGGGCACTTAAGGAGCTTCTAAGTGGGCTCTCAGTACAATTATAACTGGCTTATAAGTACCATGAAACTCCAAGTATGCAGGTACATTGACCTTCAAACCTTCCAGGTTTAGGGTTTCGTTCAACCCTACGAATAACGCCAATGATGGCCCCAAGAAGAACGGGTGGAGTTTTTTTTTGGGTCTTTTTTTTTTTTTTTTGGCCATTTTTTTTTTGGTCGATTTCCTTGGTTTTCTCTAGGAAAAACCCTACTTTCCTTACATTTTGGACGGATTTTCTGTCATTTCCCTGAGGTTTTCGTTGGTTTTTCATAGGGAAAACCTATTTTTTTTGGATTTTGGACGGATTTCCTGTAATTTCCCTTAGGTTGAAGCACGCTCT
The DNA here is from genome assembly GCA_905221605.1 of Symbiodinium natans. Classification (NCBI taxonomy): domain Eukaryota; class Dinophyceae; order Suessiales; family Symbiodiniaceae; genus Symbiodinium; species Symbiodinium natans. The sequence goes on along the minus strand of CAJNDS010002236.1, from coordinate 541,526 downwards.
GCACGGCTTAAAAAAAGCGGGGGGGTTGGGGGGGGCGCAGCGCCCCCCATTTGCAAACACAAAGCACACACGATGTTTTTCAACTAGTTTCTTGGGCTTTGAAGCACGCTTGGTACAGCTTAAAAGAAGCGGGGGGGTTGGGGGGGGCGCAGCCCCCCCCATTTGCAATGCTCACACGATGTTTTTCAACTAGTTTCTTGGGTTGGGAAGCACGCTTGGTACGGCTTAAAAGAAGCAGGGGGGGTTGGGGGGGGGCGCAGCCACCCCCCATTTGCAAACACCCTGCTCACATGATGGGTGTCAACAAGTTTCTTGGGCTTTGAAGCGCGCTCTGCACGGCTTAAAAAACAAAAAAAAGCGGGGGGGTTGGGGGGGGCGCAGCCCCCCCCATTTGCAAACACAATGCTCACACGATGCTTTTCAACTAGTTTCTTGGGCTTTGAAGCAAGCTTGGTACGACTTAAATGAAGCGGGGGGGGGGTTGGGGGAAAACACAGCCCCCCCTCATTGGCAAACACCCTGCTCACATGACGGGTGTCAACAAGTTTCTTGGGCTTTGAAGCACGCTCTGCACGGCTTGAAAAAAACGAGGTTTTCGTTCGTTTTTCCTAAGGAAACCCTCTTCTGATTACATTTTGGACGGATTTCGTCAAACGTCAAAGCGTACGTTGCTTTTCCTTAGTTTGTCCTAGGGAAAACCCTATTTGGTTCGTTTTCTTGGTTTCTATCATTCCCTCTATATTTTCATCGGATTCATACTTTTTTTTTCAACTAGTTTCTCGGGCTTTGAAGCACGCTTGGTACGGCTTAACAGAAGCGGGGGGGGGGTTGGGGGGGCGCAGCCCCCCCCCCCCATTTGCAAACACCCTGCTCACATGATGGGTGTCAACAAATTTCTTGGGCTTTGAAGCACGCTCTGCACGGCTTAAAAAAAGCGGGGGGGTTGGGGGGGGCGCAGCCCCCCCCCATTTGCAAACACAATGCACACACGATGTTTTTCAACTAGTTTCTTGGGCTTTGAAGCACGCTTGGTACAGCTTAAAAGAAGCGGGGGGGTTGGGGGGGGCGCAGCCCCCCCCATTTGCAATGCTCACACGATGTTTTTCAACTAGTTTCTTGGGTTGGGAAGCACGCTTGGTACGGCTTAAAAGAAGCGGGGGGGGTTGGGGGGGGCGCAGCCTCCCCCCATTTGCAAACACCCTGCTCACATGATGGGTGTCAACAAGTTTCTTGGGCTTTGAAGCACGCTCTGCACGGCTTAAAAAAAGCGGGGGGGTTGGGGGGGGCGCAGCCCCCCCCATTTGCAAACACAATGCTCACACGATGTTTTTCAACTAGTTTCTTGGGCTTTGAAGCACGCTTGGTACGGCTTAAAAGAAGCGGTGGGGGGTTGGGGGGGGGCGCAGCCCCCCCCCATTTGCAAACACCATGCTCACATGATGGGTGTCAACAAGTTTCTTGGGCTTTGAAGCACGCTCTGCACAGCTTAAAAAAAGCGGGGGGCGCCAGCCCCCCCCCCAATTTGCAAACACAATGCTCACACGATGTTTTTCCACTAGTTTCTTGGGCTTTGAAGCACGCTTGGTACGGCTTAAAAGAAGCGGGGGGTTGGGGGGGGTGCAGCCCCCCCCACCATTTGCAAACACCCTGCTCACATGATGGGTGTCAACAAGTTTCTTGGGCTTTGAAGCACGCACGCTCTGCACGGCTTAAAAAAAAAACAAAAAAAGCGGGGGGGTTGGGGGGGGCGCAGCCCCCCCCATTTGCAAACACAATGCTCACACGATGTTTTTCAACTAGTTTCTTGGGATTCGAAGCACGCTTCCTTTCTTCCTTCCTTGCTTCCTTCCTTTCTTCCTTCCTTTCTTCCTTCCTTGTTTCCTTCCTTTCTTCCTTCCCTCCTTTCTTCCTTCCTTCCTTCCTTCCTTCCTTGTTTTCTTCCTTTCTTTCATCCTTCCTTCCTTCCTTTCTTTCCTTCTTTCCTTCTAAAACGTACCAGAAATAACGCTTTCCTATGAAACCACAGAGAAATTACTGTTTTTCGTACCAAAAACCACGAAAATGCATCAAATCCTTTAAAAATATGGAGGGAATGGTGGTTTTCTTAGGAAAAACCAAGAAAATCGACCAAAAAAAAAAAAAAAGGCCCAAAAAAAAAAAAAAACCCAAAAAAATAGGCCCTCCGTTTAGGGTTTAGGGTTTAGGGTTAGGGTTTAGGGTTTAGGGTTTAGGGTTTCGGGGTTCGGGGTTAGGGTTTGACTGGGGCCTTGGCTCCCCCAACTCCGGTCTCAGCTGAAGAAACCACTGCCTACCACTACTTGTGAGGGCGGCATAAACCCCCAACTCCAAAACCCTAAACTCCCTAAAGCCCTGAAACCCTAAAACCCTAAAACCCTAAAACCCTAAACTCCCTAAAGCCCTAAAACCCTAAAACCCTAAACTCCCTAAAACCCTAAAACCCTAAAACCCTGAAAAGGCTTCCTCTTCGCCCCCCCAGGTGCTGGCGCCCTCCTGGCTGATAGGGAGGGAGGCTGCGCGCAGAAGCGCCTGGAGGGCGGCCGCAAACTTCGGACAGGCGGCCTTGTCAGCCTCAGTACTTGGGAGCATCTTGTGCACCACCCGTTTTAGGGTTTAGGGTTTGGGGTTTAGGGTTTGGGGTTTAGGGTTTTCGAGTTTAGGGTTTTTGAGTTTAGGGTTTGAGGTTCAGGAAGAACCGGCAAAAATCCCCAAATTTGATCCTCAAGATCAGTCCAGGCTGCCTGGTCCTGCTTTCGGACGGACTGCAGGTGCTGCTTGGCAATCTCCACGCGCCGGGCGTGGTCGTCCACAAGCTGCCTTACTTCTCCAATAAACAGGGGCAAGAAAAAAGTGTTAAACTCCAATATTCCTACTAAATAAGGAAACCCTAAAAGCTCAAAGTTCAACTATTGGCTAAGAAAGCTGCAGAGCCCGCTCCTCCTCCTCCAACTTCAAGCGGCAGCGAGCCGAGACGTGCGTGAGCTTCTTCCTTGGAGGCTATGTTCGCCCCACACGGTCCCTTTAAGGGCTTTGTGGTCCATCTTGCTTAATCTTTATAGGGAAGTTTAGGGATTAGAATTGCACACAAAGTTTAGGAACCCAGAACTTCGGACTCGTTTTCGCACCCCCCAAGGCTCACGTAGCACGCCATCTCGAAGTCCAGGCGCATGGGGAGCCGCATGTTGGCGTCCCCCGTGGCGAGGGCGATCATGATCCTCCCCGCGTGCGCGTCCGCATGCTGGTCGGGGTTCAGGGTGCCCAGGTGCTCGAAGACGTGGAGCGCCTCCTTCTGATAAGGGCTGTCCGTGGCTATGGCACGAACGAGCTGGGAGACCTGGTCATACTTCCGGTTCTGGAACTTCAGGAAGAGGAGGTACAGGGCCGCCGTGAGCGTGGGGGTGTACAAGAAGGTCCCTGAAAGGTGCATCTCGTACAGGAACACCTTGGTTTCATGCAGCCGCCAAAGCCGGTTCTCACGCTCCAGGACCACTTCGGAGGAGAAAGGGTCGGAGGCTATGCTCGGCCGATGGGTGGCCACGAAGGGGACCAGGATGTGGTAGCTGTCCGTCTGGTCCTGAAGTAGCAGGCTGTGTGGGATGCCATCGAAGTGATGTAAGAGCTCCGGGGGCGCAGGGGTGGCCACGCGCATGCCCTTGAAATCCTTGGACACGAGCTGGCCTGCCTTCCACTCGAAGCTAATTCCCAGCCTCGGAAGCTCCACCACATCCACTTCGGAGCCCGAGCTGGACCAAGCCAGGACGTGCGAAAGGTTCTCCAGCCTCGACATGAGCTGCGCCACGACGAAGCCTGCCGAGCCTTCCTCCGCAAAGAGCAGGTCCACCATCCTCCGCACCTCCAGGCCCTCGGATCCTTTAATGATCTTGGCTACAAATGCGTGGACCCCCTGATCTCCCGTGTGCTTGGCAGTGGTTCGGATCGCCAGCCTCACCAGAAGCCAGTGGTCCCAGCTTCCCGGGGTCTGCTCCTCACCGTCGGAGTTCAGGGGATAGGCTCGCACGATGGTCTCGTCCTGCATGTCGTGGTAGAAGTGGTACAGCTCCAGCAGGCACTGGGGCACCACCCCTTGCATCACCCAGGTGGACAGGAAGAGCTCACCTGGGACACGGCCGGTGCGAAGCTCCCATCTGACACTGTTTCTCAGCCACTCGGATTGCTAAGAATTATTATCGAAGTGCTATGTTCGGATTGCTAACAATTCTTAGTGAAGTGCTCTATATGGTTACATCTCGTTACTATCCTTCTGCTGCGTTTACTGCTCTTAATAAGGTCAATTCTTCTTGCCTTCCCCAAGAGTATCCGCAACGAGCCACCCAAACGAGAATGCTGCAATTTCCAGTGTTCGGCCCCCTCAACCCCCCGAAGCTCCCTAAAACCCCCAAACATCCCAAAAACCTGAACCCTAAACCCCGCAACATCCCCAAGCCCCAAACATTCCAAACGCCCCGAACCCTAAACCCCCAAACATCCCAACACGCCCCAATGCGGCCTCGCCGAGTGAGCTTCGTCCAACTGGCACCCCTCAACGCCTGCGCGCTGCGTGCTGCATTCTCAAGTCCGTCGACCTGATGCAGCAGAGGGTTCAGGGGTTAGGGTTTAGGGTTCAGGGCTTAGGCTGAGTCTTCGGCTTAGGCTTGGGCTTTAGGGCTTCGGGCTTAAGGTTTTGGGGCTTGGGGTGAGGGGCCAGGGTCCGGCTTAGGCTTTGCATTAGATCCTATATTGCCCCCCTTCTACCCCCACGGAAGTGGATCCTGTGAGGGGTTTTGGGCTTCGGTCAGGCTTCAGAAAAGTATTTTTAAAAAAGAATCCCCGCATTTCAGGGCCAAAAATCGTCCGGGCACCTGGGAAAGACGATAATCATAGAGAAATAGTCTAAACCTACCTGCATCGGGGATTTCCCCTATGGAGGGGTGCGCCTATTGGGGTTCTTATAACGAGGATGATGGTGCTTTGGGGGTGTATTCGGGCCACCACGAGTTCGAGACATACCCCCACTGGGCTCCACCGCCACCTTGAACCCTAAACCCTAAACCCTAAACCCTGAATCCTAAACCCTAAACCCTAAACTCTGAACCCTAAACCCGTTGCGGCCTTCGCCAGCTGGGCGAGGCAGTGCAGGTTACGCAGCAGCTGATGGCTTCGCAGAAGCGGCACGTAGCACACCTGTCATCGGATCACATCGCTTACAGCTTGCTGCCCTGAACTCCTAGCCCTAAACCCTAAACCCCAAACCCCGAACCCCAAACCCCGAACCCCAAACCTAAACCCCAAACCCTAAACCCTTACCCTAAACCCCAAACCCTAAACCCTATACCCTAAACCCTGCACCCTAAACCCTAAACCCTAAACCCTAAACCGGAGAACGCCTCCTCCTGCTCCTTCGAAAAGTCGCCCTCGCCACTCAGCATCTTGCCCTGACTTGAACAGGCCGGCCACAAGCAGCAAGAAGAAAAGTGTGACGAAAGCGTTGAGGGAGTTGAGGGTCAGGATTCGGATGTAGGGGATTTAGGGTTCGGATTTAGGAGCTTCAGGTCTCGGATGTAAGGGATTCAGGGTTCTCGGGCTCAGGGTCGAGGGAGTTCAGGGCTTGGGCGCTCGTGCTCCCACAGTGAAGGGCTTCACGTGGCGGCCTGCAGCTGCAACTTGCCAGTCCGGGCCGTGTAGTTGAGGAATGCCGTGACTCGCAACTTCCGCTGGTGCGTCTTCGTGCCGGCCTGTTTAGGGAACGCTAAACCCTAAACCCGAAACCCGAAACCCTGAACCCTAAACCTCAAATTCTGGGGTTCTGGGTTTAGGGAGGTTGCCCTTACAGTCTGCCCTCTCAACCCAAACCTGGCAGAAACGGGGCGGCGCCCAAATTCAGACCCTACCCGGGGGCCACTGGCCACCCAGGACGCCCTCCTTGAGGTGCCTCCACATAGAAGACTAAAATTCAATGGCCTAAACCCTAAACCCTAAACCCTGAACCCTGTAGCCCTAAACCCTAAACCCTAAACCCTCAACCCTATAATCCTAAACCCTAAAGCCTAAACCCTAAACCCTCGGCCCGAAACCCTAAACCCCAAACCCTATAACCCTATAACCCTATAACCTTATAACCCTATAACCCTAAACCCTAAACCCTAAAACTATTACCCTAAACCCTAAACCCTAAACCCTAAACCCTAAACCCTATAACCCTAAACCCTAAACCCTATAACCCGAAAGCCCTCCCTCCTCGTCGGCAAGAACACCCACCGGCTCGATCAGCTCGCGCGGCCAGATCCAAGAGTTGCCATCCGGCCTGCTTAGGGTTTACGGTTTAGGGTTTAGGGTTTCGGGTTTAGTGTTTAGGGGCCGGTAGTGCGACAGATCTAGTGGGTGTACGATTCCAAGCCGATTGAAACGCAATTTCTCGTTCCGAGCACTTATGTTGACCAGAAAGGCGCTGTTTTAAGAAGGGTCTGGGGTGTTAGGGTTTCGGGTTTAGGGTTTAGGGTTTCGGGTATCGGGGTTCGGGTTTAGGGTTTAGGGTTTAGGGTTTAGCGGTCGGAGAACATGGCTGGCCAACCCGTCTTGGGATTGTTCTGCAGAACCCTCTGTGTGCATGCCCTGCTTGAAGCTACGAAAGCGTTGAAGCCTGAACCCTAAACCCAAGCCGCAAAATCCTGGACCCAAAAACCCTATACTAAGCCCTAAACCCTAACCCCAAATCTCATCGTGGCTGAGTCCCACACATCCTCACGCTGATCGTTGCCCCGCTCTCGCTGGTGATTTCTCCTGCGATCGCGGAATGAACCAATACAGGAAAGATGTGTAGGTACTGCTCAGTACGACACTTATCACCAGGACGTATAGGTGTATATAAGCCTCTTGAGAGAATCAGGGTAACGACCCACCAGCAAGCCAGTCACCCCAAGGCGTTCCGCCCTAATCCCTTACCCCAAACCCTAAACCCTTCCCTTAACCTCAAACCCTAAACCGTTAAACCCTAAACCCTTAAATCAAAGCCCTAAACCCTGAAAGCCTTAAACCCCTAAACCCTTAAACCCTTAAGCCCTAGACCCCGAAGCCCTTAAACCTTCAACCCTGACAGAGCCCTAGACACCAAACAACCCTAAACCCCCTAAACCCTTAAACCCTAAACCCTCGAACAACCCTAAACCCTAAACTCCTAAACCCCTAAATCCTTCAAGCAACCCTAAACTCCTAAACCCCTAAACCCTAAACCCCAAACCCCTGAACCCCTGAACCCCTTCAACCCTAGAGCCCCCCTGGCCGGTCCTACTTGGCCCAAGCAACGCTCCATCTGATCGTCCCATCCAGGACCCGGCTCAACAATCATCTGGGCTTCCTCTGGGCTGAGGGGGGTTTAGGGTTTCGGGTTTCGGGTTTGGGGTTTAGGGTTTAGGATTTAGGGTTTAGGGTTTAGGTTTTAGGGTTTAGGGTTGAGGTTTTAGGACCTTCAGTGAGTCTCTCGGGCGTGATGCGGAGCTAAATATACAAAACACAGTTTAGAGCTGAGGGCTGGGGGTTTAGGTTTGCAAAACCTGAACTCTGAACCCTAAACCCTAAACCCTAAACCCCAAACCCTAAACCCTAAACCCCAAACCCTAAACCCTAAACCCCAAACCCTAAACCCTAAACCCTAAACCCTAAACCCTAAACCCTGAACCCTAAACCCTAACCCTGAACCTTCATTTCTTGGCTGCCGATCCTCAACGCTGACCATCTTGATCCGCACCCGGCCCTGACAGGGAGCACAACTCAAAGAATAATCAAACAATCAGGATAGAGGGTTAGTGTTTGGGGTTTAGCGTGTTAGGGTGTTAGGGTGTTAGGGTGTTAGGGTGTGAGGGTGTTAGGGCGTTAGGGTGTTAGGGTGTTAGGGTGTTAGGGTGTTAGGGTGTTAGGGTGTTAGGCTGTTAGGGTGTTAGGGTGTTAGGGTGTTAGGGAGTTAGGGAGTTAGAGTGCTAGGGTGTTAGGGAGTTAGGGTGCTAGGGTGTTAGGCTGTTAGGGTGTTAGGGTGTTAGGGCTTTGGGGCTTTAGGGTTTAGGGTTTAGGGGTTTAGGGTGTAGGGGTTTGGGGTTTAGGGTTTAAGGTGTTTTGGGGTCGAGAGCTTATGGTTTAGGGCTTTGGGGTGTAGAGTTTAGGGTTTAAGGCGTCACAGGGTTCGGGTTTAGGAATCAGGTCTTGGGGATGCAGGACTCGGAGGGCTTGAGCGAACGGCAAGAAGACAAAAGATCAAGCTCCGAAAATCCGTAGTGGCCAGCAGCCGTCCCCAAAAGAGACTGAACATCTGGGATCTGAATGCGTGTCTATTTAGGGTTTAGGGTTTAGGATTTTGGGTTTTGGCTTTTGGCTTTTGGGTGGTTTGTTGAGGAGGGGGGGGGGTGCATGCGGACTTCGGATACCTTAAGCCCTAGACCCTAGCTTCAAAACGAACATGTTGAAACCCTACGTGGCCTTTGTCCCTTCGGTCTGGACCTCGGCAATCTCCACGTCCAGGTGGTACCTCGGGGACGACATGCACATGATGCTCCTTTCTGGGTACCCTTACCATGTTAGAATCGAGAACCCCCCCCCAAAAAAAAAAAATAGCCATAAATATAGACAAACCTCCAGATATAGGGTAGACGAGCCCCAATTCTTCTGGCTCAGGTTTTTCTCCCCAAGGTGCTTGACGGTCGACCTCGGCGATGCCTCGAGATCCTCCTCCTTGCCGAGTTTGAAGCTGATCTCCCGGAACTTGTTGACGTTGAGGTTCTTGACAATCGGCATACCGGCTGCGTTCTGCACCTCCTCCGCCGGAAATGTCTTCTCAGAGCCATCCGGCATCTGTAGGATCACCTTTTTTTGGAAGGGGTACAGGGACCCCTAGAGGGGGGGACCCTTCATAAGATTCCCCTATATAGCCCCTAGAAAAAAACCTTAAAATATCGCCCCCCCTAAGCAGTTTCTAGAGATCACTCCTAAGTAACCCCTATGGTCCCTTTACAAGGGTCCCTCCCTTGGTGCCCTTTTGAGCCTTGCTGGACTCGACGAGGGCGATGAAGGTTGGTGGCGGCAGCATGGCGACCTTCACCAGCTTCATCTTGTCCCCGGGCTCCGGGGGCTGAGAGGTCTCCCGGAACTCGACCACGTCCTTTCTAGGAGAATGGTAGGGACCGTATAAGGTATATATATATATATATATATATATACATATATATATAAGGAGTAGATAAGGTATATATAGGGACTATATAAGGTATATATGAGGGTGATATAAGGGAATAAGGTTCAGGGTCCCTTCTAGGGGGTGCCTCCTTATACCCCCCCCAGAAGTCCTTCTGCAAGGACTCGATGTCGGCGTCGGAATCGGAGTCCGACTCCGCGTGGTCGTTCTCCTCCTGATCTTGGTTTCGAGTCCAGTCGAGCGCTTCCAGAGCCTGTCAGGGGAGCGAGTGCCCTAACCCCCAGAACCCAAAACCCTCACCCCGTAGGATCCCAACAAGGCCTGACCCAAGGAGCCCCAAAGCCCCAAACAGCCGTCAAGACCGCGGAACCCAGCACCGCCTCGAAACACCTTAGGAACTGTTCTGGGGGGGGTCAAGCGGCAGACCCGAATCAAACCCAAGCCTAAACCCTGAAACCGCAACCCCTAACCCTAAAGAAACCCGAAACCCGAAACCCGCAACCCTCAACCCCAAACCCCAAACCCCAAACCCCAAACCCCAAACCCTAAACCCTAAACCCTAAACCCTAAACCCTAAACCCCCTGCCCCTTTTGTGCTTTCCTCCTCCAGCGCCGTAGGCGCCTGGACCTCACGCCGGCAGACGGTGACCGAGGCGGGATGGGCCCTCAGCTCCTCTTAGGGTTTAGGGTTTAGGGTTTAGGGTTTAGGGTTTAGTTTTTAGGGTTTAGGGTTTGGGGTTTGGGGCTTGGGGCTTGGGGTTTAGGATTTAGGGATTTAGGGTTTGGGGTTCAGGGTTTGGGGTTTAGGGTTTGGGGTTTAGAGGTTGGGGTTTGGGGTTTGGGGTTTGGGGTTTGGGGTTTGGGGTTTGGGGTTTGGGGTTTAGGGCTTGGGGTTTAGGGCTTGGGGTTTAGGGGTTAGGGATTTAGGGTTTGGGGTTCAGGGTTTGGGGTTTCGGGTTTGGTGTGTAGGGTTTGGGGGTTGGGGGATCAGGGTTTGGGGTTCCGGGTTTGCTGTTCAGGGTTCGAGCCCTTCCCTCCCCCCCAAACCCCCTAAACCCTAAACCCTAAACCCTCTCCAAGTCCTCTGGCTCACCAGCTTCGAAACGCTCCAAGGCTGACCACGGTGCGCGACGGTCCTGTCCACGAATGCTTCGGGGATTTGGAGGGGGTGGGGGGAGAAGTTTGGGGATTTAGGGTTTTAGGGGGTTTAGGGGGTTTAGGGGGTTTAGGGGGTTTAGGGGGTTTAGGGGGTTTAGGGGGTTTAGGGGGTTTAGGGGGTTTAGGGGGTTTAGGGGGTTTAGGGGGTTTAGGGGGTTTAGGGGGTTTAGGGGGGTTAGGGGGTTTAGGGGGTTTAGGGGGTTTAGGGGGTTTAGGGGGTTTAGGGGGTTTAGGGGGTTTAGGGGGTTTAGGGGGTTTAGGGGGTTTAGGGGGTGTACGGTTTAGAGCTCTGGGAGGGTGTTGGGGTTCAGGGCTTCAGGTTTTCCCGAAACCTTGCGCCCTAAACCCTCAACACTCAACCCTCTGGGACGGCTTGGACGTGCAAGCAACCTAATGCAAAGTGCGCTGACAGGGCGTTTGGGGTCATTGAAGCTCGGCTGGAGGTGGCAGAGGCTGAAGCGGCAATCTGAGCTCCACCTCAGCACGCAAGGGGCCGTAAACCCTACACCGAATATGGCTGTTCCTACAAACATCATCTACACAAGGTGTCAACGTGTTCAATCCGGAGTGCAGACACAGATGCAACGAGAAAATCGTATCGCACTTAAGCCTGTCAGCCGTCACCCAGCACAGCTCAGCTTACCCAGATGCAGGCATGAAGCTCAAGAACGCGATAGAAGCGGTGGCCGTGGCTGTGAATTCCGAAGATCTGCACCATTTGGAGGTCACGGAAGAGCAGCACTTCCTGCCGAAAGGCTGGCCGCGGTGGTTTAGGGTTTACGGTTTAGGGTTTAGGGTTTAGGGTGTTGGGTCTTGGGGTTTGGGGTTTGGGTTTGAAGCTTGTGGTTTAGGGTTTCATGGTTGGTGGCTGGGGTTTGGTTGATGTAGGCTCTCGGCCAATGTTGGCGGGTAGTGACTTTGAGTTGAAGGCTTAGGATTGCGTGTCAACAGACGCGGGCGGGGGGGCCGAAAAAAGGGACCGCCCTCAGCCGTAAACCCTACAAGACCCTAAACCCCCAAGCCCTAAACCTAAACCCCAAACCCCCAAGCCCTAAACCCCAAACCCTAAACCCTAAACCCTAAACCCCAAACCCTAAACCCGAAACCCTAAACCCTAAACCCTAAACCCCAAACCCTAAACCCTAAACCCTAAACCCTGCCTTCCAGGTTCGTCGGGGGACTTGGGGATGGCACACGGCCACGTGGAGAACTGCGGCCGAGGCCGAGGCCTCGCTGTTCCTCGGGCTTTTTGGGGGGCTTTTGGGGGAGTTTTGGGGGTTTAGGGTTTAGGGTTTAGGGTTTAGGGTTTAGGGTTTAGGGTTTAGGGTTTAGGGTTTAGGGTTTAGGGTTTAGGGTTTAGGGTTTAGGGTTTAGGGTTTAGGGTTTAAGTTGAAGAGTTTAAGGTTTAGGGTTTAAGGCCTAAGTTGAAGAGTCTAAGGTTTAGGGGTTTAGGGTATGTTCAGGAAGAGGGTTTAGCGCTTGGGTGTATAGTGGGGTTTGGGTCGAGGGTTTTTGGGCTGATAGGGCTGAGGGCTTCTAGGGCCCTAAACCCTAACCCTAAACACTATGATAAACCCTAAACCCCCAACCCGTAACCCCTAAACCCTAAACCCTAAACTCTAAACCCCAAACCCTAAACCCCAAACCCTAAACCCTAAACCCTAAACCCTAAACCCCCAACCCGTAACCCCTAAACCCTAAACCCTAAACCCTAAACCCTAAACCCTAGACCCGAACCATAGGCATTTTAAGGTTGAAAAGGTTTAAGGCTTTGGGTCTCAGCTCACAAGGCCACAAGCCCGAACCCTAAAGGCTTCCAAAACCCTAAGCCCTAAGACCTGGCTGCTCGCAAGGCTTAAGGGTCTAGGGGTGAGTTTGGGGTTTAGGGTCCAAAACCCTAAGCCCTAAGACGGTTTAGGGTCTTGTGCTTAGGGTGAACCCAAGGCACATCTGCACCATGGAGTTTGGGGTTCTTGGCTGACGCGCCACATGCAGAGCATCCTGAGGAGGCCTCAAAAAAGCCCCCAAAAGAGCCCCTAAAGAGCCCCTGAAGATGAAGCCCCTGAAGCTGAAGCCCCCAAAAGCCCCTAAAGCCCCCTAAAGCCCCGGAAGCCCCCAAAACCCTAAACCCTAAACCCTAAACCCTCAACTCTCAACCCCCAAACCCCCGAAATCCGAGCTTCAGGAAGAGCTTCGCCGGCTGCCCAAAGGGCAGCCCGAGAGCCGGGGGCTCGAAAAACCGCTTCTGGATCGGGTCCAGGAGCTCGCTGGCCCATTCCGAGCCAAGGGGCAAATCTTCGGGGTCGTACTCCTGGGCTGGGGCTTGTTTAGGGGGCTTTAACAGGGGCTTTATAACCCTTCGTAGCTCTAGGGGTAGTTCAGGGTTGTTTAGGGCTTCAGGGAGTCGTGGTTTTCGGGTTTTTGGGATCTAGGGCTTCAGGGTCTTTTCGAGGGTTTCGTCATCCCTTGCAGTGGCGGGAGGTAGCCATGTGGAAGCAGCGCCAACTCGTCCAGCAGGTGTCGGGAGGGTTTAGGCTTGAGGGTTTAGGGTTTAGAAAGGGTTTAGGGTTTAGGGGTTCTGGCTCATGTTGCACATTGTGTCAGGGAGAAAAACGCAACAGTTTGAATGGCGTGTTGGCTCTTTCCTGTTCCGCGCCGCTTGTATGGAACTCTTGCCTTTCGGGTTTAGGGCGTTTAGGTTTCAGGGTCTAGGGTTTGGGGTTTAGGGTTCAAGGTTTAGGGGGTTTTACGATTGGAGCCTCTGGTGCGGCGGGGTCGCTTCCGCTTCTAAACCCGAAAACCCTGCTCGCTTAAGAAGAGCCTCGTCATCGAGAGTGCACAGGGGCAGAAAGCCAGGCTGACCCGGGCTCAACGGCCACCACTTTAAGACCATCAGGCTGTGGGACATAAGCTCCACCACCGACACAGTGTCTGACTCGAGGGTAATGGATCCTTGCAAGCTTCGGATCTCATGGCCTTTCCTTGGCTTCTCCAAGAAGAGACTATCAAACAAGCTCTCAAACTGCGTCCCTGCAACATACAAGGGAGCCTGACGGTTTCAAGCTCCACTGTTGGTTAACCCTAAGCCCTGAGCCCTGAGAGCCCTAAGCCCTAAACCCTAAACCCTAAACCCTACACCCTAAGTTGAGCCAAAGCCTCTTGTACAGCACCGCCTGCAAGTCCGTGCTCTTGATGATGGCTTGCTCCAGGGCCTGGACGGAGACTCCCCGCATGGAGACCTGGAGCAGCTGGACGTTAATCTCCAGCCAGTAGACCTCCTTTCCTTCAGAGACGACATATTTCTAGATGTCAATGTGTGTCGATGTATGTCAATGTGTGTGTGTGTGCGTGTATGTATGTATGTATGTATGTATGTATGTATGCATGCATGTATGTATGTATGTATGTATGTCTGTACGTCTGTCTGTCTGTGTATATACATATACATATATATATATATATATATATATCTATCTATCTATGTGCGTATGTGTCTGTGTGTATACACATATACATATGTACTTCCGACAACAAAACGCTACCAAGAGCCAGCAAGTTTCTCGGCAGGAGCTTGATGGATGTGCTGCTCCCCGCGGGATCCAACGCGAAACATCCCATGGAGTTGATCACGTCGTCGTTGATCCGGGCCCAGGCCCTGTCGGACGCTGGCGTGCTGCCATCGCCGGCCTGAAACCCGGTTTCAGGGGCTCCGAAGGGTACATTTTGATTCTTGTTCTTTTCTATATTGTATTTCCCTTTTTTTTGGGTATGGGGGCGGGGGGAGGGGAGGGGAGGGGCCCTGTTTTCGAAGATGCCCCCCAAAACAATCCTAAGCATTTTTCTGCGTGGCCGGCCTGGTCAGGAACCGCATAGTGCTCGAACACCTGACTCAAAAACTCTCTAAGCCAGATGTCTGGGCAACCGTGTATTTAAGGTACCCTAAACCCTTAACCCTAACCTAACCCCCAACCCCCAACCCCCAAACCCCAAACCCCAAACCCCAAACCCCGAACCCCAAACCCCAAACCCCAAACCCCAAACCCCAAACCCTAAACCCTAAACCCTAAACCCTAACCCCCAAACCCTAAACCCTACACCCTGAACTCAACTCCCACCCACCTGGTTCAGGGCCTGCTGGAAGTCGCGGGATCCTGACTCGGAGTCCGGGCAACTTTCAAGCCACTCCACTAAGAAGCGCCGGTGGGTCTGGACCACTTCCATCACTTCCTTGGGGGTCCAGGGTTCGGGGTTTAGGGATTTAGGGTTTCGGGTTTAGAGGGTTGAGGGTTTAGGGTCCAGGGTTTAGGGTTCGGGGTTGAGTAGTCATGGTCTGAACCGTTGCCACGTCTTCACGACTCAAGGATGTAGGTAGGCTAAGGCTCATGAATTCGCGCTCTTGCTTGGGCTCCCTTTTTGGGTCCTCAAAACTGACCCTAATTTAGGGAACTACCCACAAGGGCTAAGAGGCGCACATGATTTACAAGCGCCTGCTCATCCATGACATGCTCAAAAAGGGGAATGCCCATCCAACTGTTAAACTCCAAACCCTTAAACCCCCTAAAAACCCCAAAGCCCCTTAACCCTAAAGCATTCTCAAAAACTCGAAGACCTTTAAAACCCCAAGAAATACCTCTCAAACATCTTCAAAAAACTTAAAACCACCTAACCCTAAAACCTTCTCCAAAACTCTAAAACCCTGAAAAAGAACTCTCAATCCTGTAAGAACCCCTTTCAAGCCCCAACCCATGAAACCCCACTTAACACCCCTTAAAGCCCCTAAACCCTAAACCCTAAACCCTAAACCCTAAACCCTAAACCCTAAACCCTAAACCCTAAACCCGCAGAGCTTCGGGCTCTGGCATCTGAAGGAAGCCGCAATTCCAGCTGTGGTGCGCCATGAGGCAGGCCAGGGAGCCCAAGAGGCTCTGGACCATCCTCGGGGCCCACTTAAGGTTTAGGGTTTGGGGTTTGGGGTTTAGGGTTTAGGGTTTTTAGGGTTTAGGGTTTAGGGTTTAGGGTTATATGGGGTTGTATATAGGGTTACATAGGGATTTATGGCCCATAGAAACCTGAAAAGCAGTTCCAAATCAGCCTCAGCAACGTGCTGGAGGCGCGCTCCTCCTTCCTGGCATGTTGGGGGAGTGGTGGGAAGGGGAGTATCGAGCTTTTCCTCGGGGCTTTATTAATTTTAATTTGAGTTCAGGGATAGCTAAGGGCATCATTGCGAGCTCTGGCTGTCCTGGCCGGCTTGGCTTCGAGGGGCAGGCTGCGCAGCAGCAGGAGGATGTGGGCGTGGATGTCGCAGATGCGCTCCGTGTTCTTGTCGATCAACCGGGGGTTCTGTTGGGAGCTTGCCTCGAGCTCTTCAATCCAGGACTTGAGGCAGCGCATGATGCCCCCATCCAGCAGCATTCGGACCTGGTGGTCCTTCATGGCCTGCTCAAGGTGCTTCTTCATCTCCTGCCTCTTCTCGCTCCCCTCCTTGGGAAAGCCGAACTGCCAGTTCTTCTGCCTCGCCCTATGGCACGCCATCAGGTTTTGCCACAGGAAGGTCACGGCGCTCATGACCCGCGCGTAGAGGCGGATGAAGAAGAGCACGATGTCCACAGTGTTGGAGGTGGAGGAGGTGGCCAAGTCGATGGAGAGGTTCAGGCACTCCACCAGCGCGTCTAAGAGCGGCTTCGGCGACCTGCCATGTGCTTACACCAAAAAACACACAAAGAGATGATAGATTCCTATGTTGCCCTTGTAAGGAAGCGTGTCTTCGTTTTGCTTTTTGTTTGTCTTTTCCTCTTTCTTTTTTTTGGGGGGGGGGGGGGGTTCTTAAGCCAAGGGTGGCGACCTCGTGAGCTCCAGCAGCAGCTGCCCGGCTGGGGAGCCCACGAGCCGAGTCTCCTCCCTGGTGACTGGCACGTGCTGCGGGCACGTGGACATGTTCCTCGGGGTCCAAGAGCTCCCTCGGCCCCTAAGCCCTCAGCCCTGAATCCCTCAACCCTCAACCCTGAACCCTCCACCCTAATACCCGAAACCCTAGTACCCGAAACCCTAATACCCGAAACCCTAATACCCGCAACCCTAAACCCTAAACCC
>CAJNDS010002236.1:507585-522585 GCA_905221605.1 Symbiodinium natans | reverse complement strand
GTTTCAGAGGGGCTTCAACCGGTGAATCATATGCCAAGATGCAAGTAGTACTCGGACAACTGCTGGCAGAGGTTCAATGAGCCATAGTGGCGCTGAGCCTCAACGCAACGCAACGCTTTAAGTGGCCAGAGGCTAGATCTCTCACTCACTGGACCCTAAAAAACCCTAAACCCCTAACCCTAAACCCTAAACCCGCCCTAAATCCTAAACCCTAAACCCTAAACGCCCCCATTGTGTGGCAACGTGCATCCCCGCCTGCATCTGCCAGCCTCCATCATCCCAGTCGAAGATGATGCGCTCCCGGCTGCCTGCACCACGAAGCACCCACTTCTACAAGCACAAGGGTTTCGGGTTTTAGGGTTTAGGGTTTAGGGGTTTGGGGTTTAGGGTTTAGGGTTTAGGGTTTAGGGTTTAGGGTTTGGGGTTTGGGGTTTGGGGTTTGGGGTTTAGGGTATGGGGGTTTACCAAAATAAGGGACCCTTAATGTAGACCCCCCAAATAGTAGGATTCCTTTTAAAAAGGACCCCAAGAAGGTACCCCCTGATTTCGGCAACCCCCATGCAAGCACCTAGGAATCTAAACCCTAAACCCTAAACCCTAAACCCTAAACCCTAAACCCTAAACCCTAAACCCTCAACCCTAAACCCTAAACCCTAAACCCTAAACCCTAAACCCTAAACCCTAAACCCTAAACCCTAAACCCTAAACCCTAAACCCTAAACCCTAAACCCTAAACCCTAAACCCAAACCCGAAGCCCTAAGGCATGAACGAAATACCCCTTCTGAAAGCCAACGGCCACCATGTGCGCGAGGGTTTAGGGTTTAGGGTGTAGAGTTTAGGTTTAGGGTCTAGGGTTTGGGGTTTAGGGTTTAGGGTTTAAGGTTTAGGGTTTAGGGTTTAGGGTCTAGGGTCTAGGGTTTGGGGTTCAGGGTTTAGGGCTAAGGGCTTAGGGCCTTGGTCCAGGCCGAGGTGGTCCGCAACCTCCAAGAAGTAGTTCGCGGTGGCGGAGCGGCTCATGTGCAAAGCCGGGATCGCCACCTCGATGGTGTCGGACTGCGAGATGAAGCTGGCGATGTGGATCCCATAGCCACCGGTGACCTGGGTATTTTCCCAACATAGGGGTACCTCTTATATACCCCCAAGTACCATGATCCTAATGATTGGTACCATGATCCTAATGATTGGTACCCCTTATATACCATGATAGAACCCCCAAAAAGTGTCTACTCCTATTTTCGGAAACCCCCACCTCGATGAACTTGCTGAGGGGTACGGGAGGGACCCGACCCAGGTCGTCAATCCTGGTGTCGCATGGTATGATGCGCGCGAGGCGATCGGAGAGGGCGGAGATGGCGCCAAAGACGCAGATGATCCTTTGGAGGCTGTAGGGTTTAGGGTTTGTGGTTTAGGATTTAGGGTTTAGGGTTCAGGGTTAGGGTTCAGGGTTTAAGGTTTAGGGTAATTACAAGGGGCTTTATGGTCCAAGAAGGAATCCGGATTCTCGTAAGGGTATAGGGTCGATGTACCTACGACAGGGACTGAAGTAATATCGGGTATAGAGCCCATCTATCAGCATAGTATACATGATCCCTAAACCCTAAACCCGAAACCCTAAACCCGAAACCCGAAGCTTTCTGCCACTGCCCCGAGGATCGTGGCATCGAAGCCGCGGGCGAGGTCAGCGCGCGCGGCGGGCGAGTCCTTCAGGGAGAGACCATTTGTACATAGAGAAAGATATATATATATATATACATATATATATAAAGAGAAGAGAGCGAGATAGAGAGAGAGAGAGAGACAGAGAGAGAGAGAGAGTCTATAATACAGAGCGAGAGAGAGAGAGAGAGAGGGGGGCATT
Organism: Symbiodinium natans; assembly: GCA_905221605.1. Taxonomy (NCBI): domain Eukaryota; class Dinophyceae; order Suessiales; family Symbiodiniaceae; genus Symbiodinium; species Symbiodinium natans. The sequence continues at coordinate 520,726 of CAJNDS010002236.1, read as the reverse complement.
GTGCATGTATGTATATATGTATCTGTATGTGCATATGTGCATATCCGTATATATGAACCCAAATATAACTCCTCACCATACCTAAGTAGCCCCCGAACCCGGCCCCTTGCAAGGGGTCTTCCGCTAGCCCCTACACCCCAAACCCTAAACCCTAAATACTAAACCCTAAACCCTAAACCCTAAACCCTGAACCCTAAACCCTAAACCCTAAACCCCAAATTCCCCAAAGCCCAAACCCCAAACCCGCAGCCCTAAACCCTGAAAGCCCCCACCTCGCCCCGGTGGTCCTTCGAGGGCTGGCCGCGACCCGATGCCCCTGGGAAGGCCACCTGCGGTGGGTGCAGCTTCAGGGTTCAGGGATTTAGGGTTTGAGGGTTTGAGGGTTTAGGGGTTTAGGGGTTTTTAGGCGTTTAGGGGTTTAAGGGTTTAGGGTTTAGAGCTTAGGGGTTAGGGTGTTGGCTTCGGAGAATTTTGGGCCTTACGGTACTTGAAGGGCTCGGGGGCCCAGGCGAGTGGAGGCAGGGCCCCCATGGTTAAAACTGCTGTCCCATCAAGCCCAGCACTAAACCCTAAACCCTAAACCCTAAACCCTAAACCCTAAACCCTAAACCCTAAACCCTAAACCCTAAACCCTAAACCCTAAACCCTAAACCCTAAACCCTAAACCCTACCTAACCCAAACCCTAAACCCTTCCGTCCTGGGGCGCCATGTCCTGGAGTGCGGTGTCCTTCCGCTGCGTGACGATGCTGAAGGCCGCGGCGGCAAAGTGGGAGCAGAGCCGCAGCAGCGTCTGCTGCCTTATAGGGTTTAGGGTACGGGGGCAACCGAAAGGGGAAAGGAATCGCCAGAGGTTTCACCCTGAACCAACCAGCAAACACCAAACACACGAGGTTTCTTTTTGCTACCAGGCGCATGGCCCAGTCTTGAGCCAATAATATCATCGGGCACATTGACCCTTTTCCTTTAAACCTCAACACAATTCCTGAATACAAACTGCAGCTCCGCACTCCCCCTGTCCTAGGATTTCCTAGGACACATATGGAGGTGCAGATCCTAGGCCAAAAACTGCCATTATCGGCAGCAGCCAGCTGCTTGAAATGCATATAGTGGTATAACGTCTTCCAGGACGGATCTTTATCAACGCATTGGCTGAACTCATTATACCATGAGGATCTTTTCCCTCTATAATTCACTCGTCTTTGAAGACCTAATCAGCCTTCTTCACCACGAAGCGCGGTCTTCACTATCCTAAGTGCTGTACACTCTCTACTATCAGGGATTTCCCTACCCTTAATAGTAACCACCATACTTTCAGCGCATTGGCTGTTCCAGCGCACTTGTCTTCGGAAAGAGAAAACCATTCCATCATTGACACCATCCAGTCATCCCTTCTTCTTCCTCCGATTGGCGTCGATGCTTAGATGGAGTCGCAGCAAAACATGTTCCAGGTCCGATACTGTAAGAACAGGATCTTGCACACACCTTTGAATTGAGGATACCAACCCCTCTCTCTTCGCGTCCTCAATTGCTTGGCAGGATTGTCCCAGTTCTGCATCCACACTGGTAGATAACTGCGCGTCCACTTCAGAAGGACGATCCTTTTCTTCAGGACCCTTCACCTTTGCCACCTCTTCCTTTTTTGGACTCTGGCTCTTCTCCTTCTTCCGCGTCTTTCCCGAAACGCTTGTCTTTGTGCGCGCTCGTGAAGAGGCCTTTTCCTCTCCAGAAACCACCGCTTTTGTTGACGATCCACCCTTCTCAGCATTCACCGGCATCTTCTTCGGCTTTGGAACCAGAAGAGTGTATGGATCCTCACTTGCAGCAGTCTTCCGCTTCTTCTTGGCTTTTTTCGCCTCTTCCTCCACGGTAACCTCCGTCTCCAAGGTTTCCAATACCTCCTTTTTGGCAGGAGTGTCCTTCTGGGACTCCCCTTCTAGGGACCTCTTTTTGCCCCTTTTTGGATCGCTCTCTTCTTCCAGGTTAGCTCGTTGGAACCATATCCTCAAATCATCGATCCACTCTTCAACCTCCACCAGTGGAATCTCATACGACTTCACTATTTCGTGAAGTTCCAATGAAGACAGCATACCAGTAGTCCATGAACACCATTCCGCGTCCATTTGTTCAGCATCTCCATTGAACTTCAAAAGTTTAAACACCGGATCCGCTTCCGCGCGGGCCAAATCTGACTTACCATCAGACATGTAAGAAATTGCCTCCATCAGCAATTCCATCATCCTGGTGTCGTCGTCGTATCCCATCAAATCCTCATCATCTTCATCATACCGTTCAGGAGAAATTTCCTTTCCTCCACCTCTTGTACCAGTACTCCTCCGCGGACCATCCCTTGGGGGCGTCCTAGGTGACCTTGGCCTCGGTCCATCCAGCGGATCACCATGTACGAAGACGCACCTGTCCCCATGACGGCATTTCCCAGACTGAGCAAACTGAATACACCTTACACCAGTTGCGTCGCGCGAGAACTTGCAGTCCTCTGCAGCGTAGCAGTGTCTCCCAGCCACATAATATTTGCACCAATACGATTGTAGCACCACATCATCCTTTGAATGGATGAATTTGCAATTCTCACCAAATTTGCAGCTATCCTTTCCCCTGCTGAACCAATTGCCAATAGCAGATGCCTTTCTTCCTCTTCTCCAGACGCTCCGCTTCGTAACGGTCCATAGGGCGATTCTGCTCTACACGGACATTGTCATGTACCTGAGAACTGCTCCCTTCACCCAAAGTGCTATCAATGTTTGATGCATGGTTTCCCACCAGCTCCTGAGCCATTCTGATGCATTTTCAAGAGGGCTTTTCTAGTGCCGATCTTCCGAACCTTTTTGATTGGATGATTTGCTGCTCCAACCTTGAGTCCAGATACATTTGAACGACACAACCTCCTAAACCCGGCTCTATACCCCTTTTTCCAAAGAGCCATAAGAATTCTAGAGGCAGTTACATTCTCCACCTCTACCTTTTCCAACTGTCCCTCACTTTCCGGAACAAACCCATCCAACACATTCATCTCTGAAGACGCTTCCATCTTTTTTGACATCACTCCATCGAGATAATCTTCCGAGATCCAGGGCAAGTTCCTCTTAGAGGAAATCAAGTCATCACCACCATTCGGTCCTTCACCAGGATACCCTTTCGTACTGTCAAAGATTCTCCCAGTTGTGCGGTCTTTCCATCGATCCGGTCTCCCGCTTGATAGCAATGCTCCCCAGGTGTATCCAAGGCTCGTCTTTGGGTACTTTCTTCGTTGGTTCTTCAGAAACCGGAATTGTTTCTTCGGCTCCCGGAACGTCCCTTGTTTCCACCTTGGAGGCAAGCTGCTTGTCCTGCTCCACGAGTCCCACAAGCTCATCCACCTTGTGCTCCCGGAATTCAGGACCGTCTCCTTTCTGAACCAATGATTCTGCCTCGTCGGTTGAAATCTGAACGGTGTCGACTTCCGTCAGGCTTTCGACTGGCACTTTTTCTTCCTTCTTGGAGGAGGACTCACCATTTGAGTCCTTTGTTGAATCATCTGCAGCGGGCAAATCTTCTTCCACTGCAGGGTCGTTTGATTGGTCATCCACGGCAGGCACATTCTCTTCCGCCGCAGGCTCCTTTGGTTCCATGGTTGCCAAAAGAGAATCATCACCATCATTGACCACAGCTGCCGCATTGGCTCCGGTGTAGCCTTCGTCATTCTGTTCCTCGCCTCCAACTTCAAGCTGCACTAGTGCGTCCACCTGTGAGCCTCCATCGTTGGCTACTACGGAGACCTGCGCCCCATTGTTGCAGTCGTCCGCGGAACATAAAACCACATGCGCCTCAACCTGTGCCTCCTTTGCACTCCAGGTACTATCTGGCACATTGACCCGCGCTTCATTGGCGCTCCAGGCCTCATCCTTCAGATCAACCGTGTCTCCAGCTATTCCAGAAGCTTCATTTTCCCCTTGAGTGGCAGAATTCATGGCACCAAACGAAGAGACCTCCTCAGTCGTAACGCATGACTTTTTCCCTTCGTCCTCCAGATCTTCAGGACCACCCTCCTGAATGCCAGATACCTCATCCACCACTCGCTCTTCTGTAGCCGACACAGCATCCACCTCCGCATTGGGAACTTTTTCCTCCGGATCCACAGATTTCACCGCTGCGACACCCTCGGAAAGTACTTCCATTTCTTCCCGATCCAGATGCTCTCCAGCCATGTCTGTTTGGAATCCAGAAATTCCTTCCTCGTTAGGAGAACCCGAGGTCTGGGCGTCACCACCATCCCTAAGACCGCTATCCCCAGTAGTAGAGGAAAAATCTTTTTCACCTAAACTATTTACACTACCCTGGAATGCCTTCGTAGACTCAGGTGTCGGTGTAGTCGATGAAGGACCCAGTTCAGTCTCCACTTCCAGCCCATTGCCCGAAGGAGACCCAACCACGTTGTCGCTTTTCACCTTTTCACCTACATCCGGCGGCGTCCACTTGCTTTCCTGCGTATCCAGGCAGTAGTAATACTGTCTCCCATCTTCGTGGATATGCCACTCCCAAGTTGTCCCATCACACGCTCGAACCAGATGCTCGTCTTTCTGAAAACCATCCGCTCCAGAGACTTGGCGCATCTCATCCGCTTCTTCCGACAACTGGCGCAACCTTTCAACCTCCATCTCTAGGATCTCCTCCTCCCCCATGGCGTATTCAGCAGTAGGTGCAGCTTCAAAACTGTCCGCACCCTTCATTTCCTGTTCACAACCGCTTTCACCGCACATGGAACTCGCCGAGGGATCCTCTTTAATCTTGTTCAGAGGTCTCCTGGAAGCTTGCAGCATCTCTCCACTCAGACTGGTCTGAGACCCTTGATCTACCATTCGTCCCGAAGTTGAGGTCGACGGCTGATACCCATGCTTGTGCAACACGCGTAAAACGGTCACCTCCAGTTCACGGTCTATACCGCCAGTCGCGTCCCAGTTCCTCTTTTCCCCAGGTTTTGGCGATACAAAAACAGCTCGTCCTTCAGCTTCAGCATTGCTAACCATATCCACATTGGGATTCATACCCTCATTGGGGCCTTCTGCAACCGCGGTTTCCTCCAGATGTTCTTCAGCGCCAGGCATTACCTCTTCTAGCGCCACCCTTTCACCCAGAGACTCAGTTGCACCACTTCCAGCTCCACCATCTTTTCCACCATCCGAGGAAGGTTGGAGCCATCGCTTGGGGGAAGGCATTGCTTCTTGATCCCAAAAACCTCAAGAAAACCCTTAACCGCAGGGAACCTAATTTGGGCTCATAACCTACGGGGGCAACCGAAAGGGGAAAGGAATCAACCCTAACAGTCGCCAGAGGTTTCACCCTGAACCAACCAGCAAACACCAAACACACGAGGTTTCTTTTTGCTACCAGGCGCATGGCCCAGTCTTGAGCCAATAATATCATCGGGCACATTGACCCTTTTCCTTTAAACCTCAACACAATTCCTGAATACAAACTGCAGCTCCGCATAGGGTTTAGGGCTTAGGGTTTAGGGTTTAGTTTTTGGGGTTTAGGGTTTAGGGTTTCGGGTTTCGGGTTTAGGGTTTAGGGGAGCTCGGAGGACCCCTCCCCCTCCACCACCGCAAGCCATGTCTAGTCACCCTAAACCCCAAACCCCAAATCCCTAAACCCTGTGAGTGTACGTCATATGTAACCCTCTCTGGGTTAGTCTACGAGGTGCAGGTCAGCGATCATGCCCCGTGTCAGGTGGTCGTGCCGCTCGTCGAACTTGGGGCCTGCTTAGGGTTTAGGGTTTAGGATTTAGGGTTTAGGATTTAGGGTTTAGGGTTTAGGGTTTAGGGCTTCGGGTTTTTTGGGTGTAGGGTTGCAGGCTTCGGGTCTCGGGCTTTGAGGGTTGAGAAGTTCGCACCCTCAACCCGAAACCCTGAACCCTACACCCTGAACCCTACACCCTAAACCCTAAACCCTAAACCCTAAACCCTAAACCCCAAACGAGGCCTGCTGACCACACGTCGTGGGCCCCATCGTCCGCGAGGGACCTGGGACCCAAAGGGGCCGGGATGATCTCAGTGAAGAGCCTGGGCTTCGGGCGCAGGCCTACTATAGGAGGGTTTGGGGTTTAGGGTTTAGGATTTAGGGTTTCGGGGTTAGGGTTTAGGGTTTAGGGTTTGGGGTTTAGGGTTTAGGGTTTAGGGTTTAGGGTTTCGGGTTTAGGGTTGAGGGTTTAGGGTTTAGGGTAGAATGGATGCCCCAAGTCAAGCCCTCAGCAACACTCGAACAAAAGAATGAGACACCTCCCTCATGCTGCCGCCTACTCTGCCCATCAGCTTGTCATTCTGACCACGGCACTGCTGCAAGACGTTGACGATGAAGAGGTGGCCGAACCTTGGGTTTAGTGTTTAGGGGGCCCGATTAAAAATCACATGTTCATGGCTTTACCAGGATGAAAAAGGGGACTAAGGGCTACAAAACGACATGAACAATCATGTTCAAACCGACCCCTGGAACCTGCAGCGGCCAGCCTGACGAAGGCCGGACAGAATTCTGCAGATCTCATCGGCCCGGTAGATCACCTGGACCACCTCCTGGATGGTCTCGGCGTGGTCCCGGAGATCCAGCAGGTTCAGGGGAACTTGCGGCGGGATCTGCAGTGACTGGGAGGGCCTCGGCCTCGGCTGCAGGAACATGTCCCAGTTCGGATGCGCCGCGTCCTGGGGAGCCAGATTTCCCAAGGTCTCCAGAGGAAGGTCCGGCAGAGGCAAGGCCCCGGAGAGGCCGGGAGGTTTTGCCTTGATGGCGAGCTCGATCTTCTCGATCAGCTTCTTCGCCTCTCTGTTTGACAATATATGGGGGGGGGGTGGGATTCTTCTGGGTAAGGGTCCTGTTCTTTGGGGGAAAGGGGGGTGGGACCCTCTTCTTTAGACAGGGGAACCAAACCTTAAAGCCTACAGCAAAACCCCAAGCCTAAGCCCGACGAACCAACCCAGACCGCTCCAAAAGTCCTGCACGGGCTGCGCGCTAAGCTCAGGGAGAGAACTCGCTGTGCCCATGACCGTGCTCTTGACAGCCGACACGCCCAGCTGGGCCTTGTGGGGGCTTGAGGAACCCGACAATTTGCGTTGTAGGGAGTAGGGCTTGTAAGGGCTTGCTAAAACTATATAATACAATGGGAGGATGGTCCCAATTTTCCCCCCAAGGGGCTGCCGCGATGCGCAAGCACTGCCGATCGCTGGTGCGGAGGCTCAAGGAGGCGTCCACGTCCTCCGCAAGAGGACACCATGAAGGCAGCCGAAGGGCATCAGACCGAACACGACGCCGGAAATGTGTGTCCACTGTTCACATATATGCGTATGTACATACATACATGCATGCATGCATGCATACATACATACACGAGGGGGAGGAGGGGAGAGAGAGAGAGAGGGAGAGCGGCACACACGCAGCCAAAGTGGAAGGCGTCCTCCAATGCAAACTCAAGCATCTGGCGCCGCAAGCTCCATTGCAGCATCTTGCTTATAGGCACAGAGACGCCTGCGGATCGGAGCAACCGGCGGAGGCCGTGCATGAGCACCTGGCCAACAGAACAGGGCTCAGATCAGGAACGCTTTCCACCTATTTAGGATGCTTCGCAGAGAGCGAGGAGGGGGGGGGGTAGCATAGCGAATCAGAAAACCTATTAAGATATAGGTGGTCGGATCTTAGGGGGATCAGACAAGGCCTTCCAGAAGGCTCCGGAGTGTTGGGGGCTCCGCCAATCCGTGTCGTTCGACTCCATCAGCGCATCCTCCAGCATTCGGGCTTCTCCGGCCGGGCCGAGCAGGGAGGGCAAGAAGATGTCGTAGAACCTATACTCCCCTTAGAACCTTAACAAAAATAAGTATTTGTAATATCCTCTTGGGTTTTATATGAACAAAAAATATACAATGCTTCCCAAGGGGGGATATAGGAGCAGTGAGAAAGATGCCTTCTTCGAAATCACGGGCACTGTCGAGAAGACGGCCAGCCACCAGGCATCGTCCTCGGCCTTGCTCTCGGAGATGTGGTCGAAGACCATAGCCGTCTGATACTTGACCTTGGGGTGCGCAAGGACGGAGACTTTGTGGAACTCCTTGCCATTCCCAGGATTTACGAGGGTGATCCTGTAGCAAGACTCCATCGGCTTCTCGTAGGGCTTCTCCAAGATCAGCAGCGCGAACTGCTTCACCGGCTCCCGCTCGCTCATCTCCTCAGAGACGAATGAACCGAAACCTCAACCAAAAACACCACTCCAAAAAGTCCCATAGACGATTTCCAGCAGAATTGTTTGGGATTTTGCTGTGTGTGTGTGTGTGTGATCCCGCGACCCCCCTGCATTCTTGAGCCAAGCCGCCACTAAGCCGAAGGGGACGACCAAGGGTCCGAACTCGCGGCCGGCGCCTTTGAGCTGCTTCCGCATGGGGTTCAAGACCTTCAAGAACGCCACGGCCCGAGACGCAGCGGCCTCCCAGGGTTTCGGGTTTAGGGTTTAGGGCTTAGGGTTCAGCAGCTCCTAGGATTTAGGGTTTAGGGTTTAGGGTTTAGGGCCTAGGGTTTTTGGGCTTAGGGTTCAGCAGCTCCGGATCGAGAAGTCTAGTCGGGCGTGCGAAGCGTAGACTTAGACAAAAACCCACCCGCCCAAAGAATCCCATAACGTTAAGACAATAAAGGGTCTTCATAAACCCTTTACGCTGAGGGCTTAGGGTTTCGGGCTTATTGTTCATTGTTAAGGCCTCCAGACCATCGTCGCCGGCAGTCCACACCTTGTCAAAGGCCACGAAGAGCTTCTCTGAGGCTTCGAGGCTCTTGGAGACGACATCCAGGTGCTTCATGGCCTCCTGCACCTCTTGGACCTCTTGGAGGTCCGGGGCACGATTTAGGGTTTAGGGTTTAGGGTTTAGGGTTTAGGGTTTAGGGTTTAGGGTTTAGGGTTTAGGGTTTAGGGTTTAGGGGTCCTTGGAGGCTTCGTGGCGGAATTCCCCCAAGGCGGCCAGGAAGAGCCGATATCCCAGCTTCAACTGCTCCGGTGCCAGATTTCCACTCATCGGAATGAAGGCGTCGCAGAAGCAGCCCATGAAGCAAGCCTGCAACTCATAAGGGTTTAGGGCTTAGGGTTTAGGGTTTAGGGTTTAGGGTTTAGGGTTTAGGGTTTAGGGTTTAGGGTTTAGGGTTTAGGGTTTAGGGTTTCATATGTCTCCTACTCTTGTCCTTCAGCTGACTGGGAGCTATACCCCTTGATCAGCGGGTATACGCCCAGAAGACCCTGAAACCCTAAGCCCGAAACCCTAAACCCGAAACCCCAAACCCTCAACCCTAAACCCTCAACCCTAAACCCTAAACCCTAAACTCTAAACCCAAAATAGCGGCCAGGAGCATTCATGAAGATGGGGTGGGCGTGCTTCCGCATCAACTTCAGCCTTTGCAACACCAAAGGTTTCGGCTGCACGGGCTTCGCCCACTTCCGCTTGTTCTCCAGGAACGCCTGGGTTTAGGGGTTTAGGGCTAGGGTTTCGGGCTAGGGTTTCGGGCTAGGGTTGGGGTTCGGGCTTGGGGCTTAGGGTAGTTTAGGGTTGAGGTCTCGGGGTCAAAGGGAACAAGGAGACCAGCCCCCTCCACCCTTACTCAACATCCCTGTAAACCCTTAAGCCCTCTCCAAACTTCTCAAAACTCCTATAACCTCAAGCCGTATAGATCCCAATGTCCCTGTCAACCCCCTATACCCTCTGACTCTAAACTTCTCAAAACTTCTCAAAACCTAACCCTAAACCCTAAACCCCCATGCCCTATGATCCAGCCCCACGTAGCAAAAAGCCCCACCTGGAGCGCTTGGGTCCCAAAGTGCTGGCCGCAGAAGACCAGCAATCGCAAGGCACAGTCCTGGAAATGGAGGAAGACATTGGCACCCTAAACCCTAAACCCTGAACCCTGAACCTTCGACCCTAAACCCTGAACCTTCGACCCTAAACCCTAAACCCACTTTTTGTTCTGCTAGAATCTGATGGATTCCTTAGAGTCCAAAGAAGCACTTTGACTCCAAGAGTTCGTTCCGGGCCGTGATTTCAAGAAAAACACACACACACACACACACACACACACACACACACACACACACACACACACACACACACACACACACACACACACACACACACACACACCACACACACACACACACACACACACACACACACACACACACACACACACACACACACACACACACACACACACACACACACACACCCACACCCACACACACACACACACACACACACACACACACACACACACACACACACACACACACACACACACACACACACACACACACACACACACACACACACACACACACACACACACACACACACACACACACACACACAGAGCGACACCGACACCGACACCGACACCGACACCGACACACCGACCGAAAGCCTCATAAACCCCTAGCGGGGCACCAAGGTCGGAAACGGCCTGAACAAACTCGGAAAACCGCCGAAGGTTTACAAATTCAGGAAAAGCAGGCCGCGAACCCCCCCCCCCCCTCCAGCCCCCACACTTTTTTTGAACCGCGCAAGCGCGTTCCAAGAAATATTGCGCCATGCAGCGATTCGTTCAACAGCATATGAATCCTTTCCAAACCCATCATGCATATATAAACCTTAATTCAACTCTTAACCCTAAACCACCCGTCCCACCAACCTCCCCCCCCACCCCCCACCACTAACTATTTACAGCCGGTGAACGACTCCCGGAAAGAATCTACGCAGCCCCAAGAAAAAACTGCATCACCGTAAAACAGACGAAGCTTCTCAGGCCTTGGTTCCTGAAGCTTGCTATTTCTCGTTTCCTGAATCCTTTTGGGGTGGAGGGTTTAACGTTGCCTCCGTTTGCTGAATGTTGCTTCTCTGTTAGCCCGAGCCCCCTAACCCTTGACCCCGAAACCAGAAAGCCGAATTGAATGAAAGAACGGACCACGGAAGTCTTGAATATTAAGGGCTCCACGGCGTTACTTCGCACACCTTTGGAACCATAATCTTGAGTTGCGCGAACTTTACGTGCGCACTTCGTTAGTTCTATTTCGGATGTGAACCACAAGCCCGAGTTCAAATAGAAGTTCAGGGCACACTTCTTTCTGCCAATGTCTACTGTCTTACTCTCCTAATACAGTCAATATCTTCCTTTCTTCGCTGGTTCTTCTTTCCAGCCGCCTCATAAGGCGCAAGCCCAACCCCTAAACCCTAAACCCCCAAACCCTAACCCCTCACCCCTCAGCCCTAAACCCTAAACCCTAAGCCCTAAACCCTTAACCCTAAACCCTAAACCTCAAGAAAACCGAAGTCCTTGGCACCCTCCTCAGGGGACCGAGAGCCGAACAGACGGAATCCACCGGAGATTGTTGGCAAGGTGGGCTCCTCAACCTCTCCATGGTAGGGTTTAGGGTTTAGGGTTTAGGGTTTAGGGTTTAGGGTTTAGGGTTTAGGGTTTTAGGGTTTTAGGGTTTTAGGGTTTTAGGGTTTCAGGGTTTCAGGGTTCTAGGTTACGGTTTAGGGTTTAGGGTTTAGGGCTTAGGGCTTAGAGTTTAAAGTTTAGGGCTTGGGGTTTAGGGTTGAGGTCATCCTACGTAGCAGATAGAGTTGCACATAATACTTAGCAACACCGCCACCATATTGAACATCTTCACTGTGGTGCCTCCTGCTTGCCCTCCACCTTCACAACCGTGCCGTTCAGGAACACCTGTGCGGAGCCTTTGGGCGACCGGGTCACCACCAAAGAAACCCACTGATTCCAGGCGAGGCTGGCGGAAAGCAGAGTCTCACCCCTGGGATTCCTGAGCTGCTGTTCAGGAACTTGATGTAAGTTGTGATATAACAGAGTTGTATCTATATGATACGTATGAACCGCTACATATATACACACATATATACACACACATACATTTCTGTGTTTGCCATATGGAGTGAGATATACCCAGAGTATTCCGGCCACTGAATGCCAAAAGCAGCCCAAGGGTCCGAAACTGGAGGATGGGCCGTGAGGGCAGCTCCTCCGTCCCCTCGGAGGCCTGGATGGCCAACTCGGCCATCCCCAACTCCTTGGCCGTGTGCAAGAGCGCCAGGACTCCGTGGAAGGGCTTCAGCCGGAACTCCAGCAGGAGGGTGTACTGCGACCCCTCCAAAACGGCCGGGAGCTTGGCCAGCAAGTGGGACCCCTTGGGCACCTCGATGGCCTGCGCGCTGCGCCGGGAGACGATGACCATGGGACGCCCCACCGCCTCTAAGTTTGGGGGCTGCTTCCCCCGGCGCAGGTCCCAGTAGGCGTAGTCTGCGTCCGAGCTGTAGCCGCTGTCATCCATGATGGGTGGTGCCAGGCGAATCAAGTCTCCCAGCGGGCACTCGAATCGCTCGCAGCCCTCCAATGCCTTCACCGTGGCGGTGGCATCGGAGACCTGCAGCACGCGGAAGACTTGCTGGTCCTCCCGCAAATTCGCAGCGCATCGCACGACGACCCGATCATCTTCGTGAAGAGTGACCTCTCCCAAATCACCTCCCTCCGACTCCTCGCCCTCCTCTTGCTCGTCCTCGTTGTCCTCCTCCGACGATTCCTGATCTTGCTCTTCGTCGTCGGAGTCCAGATGGGTTTTCTTCACCTGCTGAAACGACGCATGGCTTGCTGCAAGCTTCTTGACGGCATCGGGGAAAGGCACTGGCATCGTGTCGATGTGCACTTCAATATGTGGGAAGGCCTTGTGCTTGAGAAGCACATCGACAATCGATGCAGCCGCCTCCTTGTCCTGCAAGTTGATGGCCACGTCAAGCAGCTTGGCCGCGCTGCCCGCGGTTTGAACCCGGCTGTCTGGGCACGCCCCCAGCTCCAGGAGGAGGCCGCAAGCAGGCGCGTCACCCGTGAGAACCTGATGCCCCAAACCACTGGCCGTGGCCCCGTGGAGCTCGTAGTGCCAGTCCACCTGCGCTCGGAGGCCCAGAAGGGTGCGCAGCTCCTGGGCCCTTTGCTCCCAGGGCGCGCGCAGGGCCAGGATCCAGGGCGAGGGCCCCACAATCCCGGAGTCGAGGGTTCGGCAGGAGCAGATGTTGGCCCAGTCGGCGCCTGCTGCAGTCAGTGACGCGATGAACACGTCCTCCAAAG
>CAJNDS010002236.1:495085-502585 GCA_905221605.1 Symbiodinium natans | reverse complement strand
ATGTCCGCGACGGCACAGAGCACCTCAAGCGTCCCCCTTTCGAGCTTTCTGCTGGCTGCTTTCCAAATGGTCCGATAGAGGCTGCACTGTTTGGCAGCTCGAGTGATGGCGAAAGCATGCGAAGGCGGCTGGAGCTGCGTACTACGGGCGATCTGCAAGCCCACAGCCCGCCAGCGCATCACAAGATGCATGAAGCAAATTTCAAAGTGTCTATATGGGGGAAACTATCCCGGAACTGTCAGGCCTGCACCTGCCTTCGGGGCAGAACTCCCAGGAACGCCCGCGCGCGGAACATCCGCGCGCCTGTGCACGTCCCCGGTCCTTCCACCAACGTGCGCGGCTGCACGAGAATCCTTCTGAGCCATTGCACTCGTATACCCGAATGAGGTGCCTGCTGTTGATTGAACCCCTGTACGGCATCTTAGGACCCTCTGTGGCCGCAAGCGTATAAGGCTTTCAGTCGTGGGCCCCATCGCCTGCAGGTGGTGTCACCTCAGTCACCAGAAGGAATCTGCAGGCGAATTGCTACTGCGATGTGCCCGGCACACGCACGGAAAATGCTTGAGATGCACGACCCCGCATTGCCTCGGGAGTGGGAAGCTGGCCATCGAGCGTGTCCTCCACAAAGGTGTAGCCGAGGTCGGAGCCTCGGCCCATTGCAGACTGCCCACAAGACACCCGAAGCCTACCCGCTGCGCTGACCATACCCCAATGAGCGGACGGATCACAACATAAAGCAAGATGGCGCAGCGAGCAAAAAACCACAAGAGCTGCCCATAGCCGCCAGGCTTTGAGAACTGAGGCCGCAGCCTGCGTCGGACGCCGGGCCTGGCTTCAGAGCCGCCAGGATCTGCGCCTTGAGCTGGGAACCATAGATCTTCATCTTCTTTTCCACCTCCTTGTCCACAGCCTCCTGGAAGTTCACGGGCCTGGAGTTCACACTGCAGAAGTGCTGCACCCGTTTTGCCGTGTTGACTCCAGAACCTTGTGACAGTTGTCGAGCGCCTCGCATCATCTGTCACGGTAAGTGCAGTCAAGAAGCAGGGGGGCTGCGCAAGCGAGACGGCGATCTGAAGCGGATGCAGCTTGGAGAGCTTGGTCGGCGGCGGGGAACACCTGAAACTCGCCAAAATGTGCTCGGGCACACTGCTTGGCGTCGTCCTCGGCCTTCCTCTCGATGAGAAAGCCGTGCTCTTGAAGAGCAGGGAGGGCTTCCTTCTGGGCCTCCGCAGTGCTGATGTTGCCTCCCAGCGTTGCGCGCCCGCCCTCGGCCACATTTAGGAAGCCGGTCACTTTGGCCAGGTCTTCCTTCAAGTCCGCCCGCTTCTCTTGAAGAGAGCAGACATCTGCGCCACCCTCCTTAAACTCCGCTGCGTTGTCGCCCAGCTCCGCCTCCAGCATCAGCTTCGTCGAGGTGTAGTGCGCAATCTGTGCCTTCTTCTCCGTCTCCATGTGACGCAACAGCGATTGCACCGTCAAGACGCTGTCATAGGCTCCTCGCAACACCGGGCCAGCTTGCTTTACAAGCTCCTTCGCATGGGCATCGACCGTTTTGCGAATCTCGGCCTCCCCTTCGAGCGCCACCCGCTCGCACTCCTTGCAAGCTTCCTTGGCCCCCCGCGCGCCTCAACCTCTGTTTTCGTGCACGCGATCGCGTCGCGCAAGATCTTGATCGCAACCTCTTGCCCCTGCACGGCAATGTCAGCATCTGCATACTCTTGGGCAACCTTCTTCAGAGACTGCAACACCTGAACCAGCTCCTTGTGTTTCTGGGCTCGTTCCACTGACTGGGAACGGCGCTTGTCTTCTGCCTGTTTGAGCTGAGCTTCCTGCGCTTGCTGGTAGGCTGCCATCTTGTCCACCGTCGTGGTCAGGACTTTGCGGACGGACGCGCAGCGCTCTGCACGGACCCGGAGCCCATCCGCCTCTGCCCTCTTGGACAGGATGTCCTTCAAGTGCGACGGGCGCTTGCATTGAGAGAGGATGCTCTGCGAAGACGCCTGCACCGCGTCGAAACGAGCCTCAGCGCGCTTGTGCCTGATGTTCTGAAACTCTGCCTTCCGCTTCTCCTTGCTGTCCAGTACCTGTGACGCTTGCGCCCCAGTCCGCTCGGCTTGCAGAATGTCGCTGAAGAGTGTGCTGTTGTTGGGATCCACAAGTTCTTCCAGCAGGGCGGTGGCTTCCTTCACTTTGCTCAGGCCAGACGCGCGAGTCTGCGCCAGCAACTGCTCAGCCTCAGTGGGATCTTGCGCCAGAGCATCTGAAAGGTATTGCTGCAGGTCTCGCTGGACTCCTCGCAGCTCTTTGTGGAAAGTGGCCGTGTCGGATGCTGCCTGGTCCCGGATCCGGATCAGATGCTGGGATCCCTCCGGTTGCGGCTTGACTGCAAAGTCGCCACAGCCGCAAGGGTCCGAATCTTTCGAGCGCTTGGATCTGGAGTGGGCCTTCTGAAGCCCATCCAAACGCTCGGTATCGGTCAAGTCCCCGTTGCTCAGGGCCTGCACCTGCCAGCGGAAGAGACCGGGGCTGGGAGGAGGGAAACCGAGGGCTGCTGACTGCGAGCTTACTTCAGAGTAGGCTACGTCTCAGACATATGTCACATGTCTCAGTCAAGACAACTCCTGAAACATGCCATTTGCCTCTTTCTCCTGTTCCAGGAGGTCCCGAAACCAGCGGTCGTCCTTTGTGGCATCCTCGGTTCGCCACGCTCGGGGCAGCGCCATGGGCTCTCGTTGCTTGGCTGATCTTGCGCGCCAACTTAACGCCCACTCTGAGCCAGCTCAAGTCGCGACACTCTGAACACCCCTCTCACAGCTGGTGAAGGGATTGGAATGCGTGACCTGCTTGGACATGTCCGCGTACAGCTCAGAAGAGCTCAAGGCCTTGCTTTTCCGAGACATCTGCTGGCTGCTTTCCAGATCTGTTTGGCAGCTCGAGTAATCGCGAAAGCATGCGAAGGCGGCTGGAGCTGCGTACTACGGGCGATCTGCAAGCCCACAGCCCGCCAGCGCATCACAAGATGCATGAAGCCAATACGTGGGAAATATCGAGATTGTCTATGACTCTGGGGAACTATCCTGGAACTGTCAGGCCGGCACCTTGGGGGCAGAATTCCCGGGAATGCCCGCGTGCGGAACATCCGCGCGCCTGTGCACGTCCCCGGTCCTTCCACCAGTGTGCTCGGCTGCGTGAAAGCCCAGCTACTTTGCTACGGCACGTACACAAGAGCACCGGAACGCAGCACTAGCCTCACTAGCCTTCTAAATCGTGGCCAGGGCCGAGGAACCACTCCCCGTGTACTTTCTGCCATTCTCTCAGCCAAAGCTGGGCTGCGTGCGTGCCGCCCTTGTCCGGATGTGCCCTAGCACAGCCAAAAGCTGAGGGTTGGGAGCTGGCGGGGGTAAAAACTCAGAAAGGTTAAGGGTTTGGGGTTTAGGAGTTGGGGCCTTGGATTTGGATGGGGTCTTGGAGGAGTTTTTGGTCGAAGGTCTGGGGCTTCGGGCAATGGACTTCAACTTTTGGCGCACGTTGCTTACGCGGGTGATATAGGGAGGTACAACGTGCCCAATTCCAACACTCCCTATACAAAGAACTACTCAATGTTGACTGAACTGGTGCAACAAGCGATGACTTGAGGCGTTTCAGGAGGTGCTGACTGGTGCCCCGGGCGCCTCAAGGACAGTCGCTTCAGAATCTTGCGCTTCTCCTCCATGGAGTCGTTGAGGGATTGCAAGATCTCTTTCTCCAACTGCGCGGTGATCCCCCTCAGGGTGATGCTGAGCCCCCTCTAACCCACTAGCCGAACTTTCCTACAAAAGCCATGGGGAAAGGATGTCCGCGCACATCTGGCAGTCAGCCCCCGCGTCCTGGAGCTTTCATCCGAGGGGTGATCGGGAACTTCAAAGAATGGCGTGTGGGCTTCAATCGAAGAGCTTTGCATGCGCAGCGTCGTTGACCTGCAGACACTGAGGCGACCTAAACCCTAAACCCTAAACCCTAAACCCTAAACCCTGAATCCCAGGCCTGGCCAAAGCATTGTCGCATCGAACGCCACCGCCTCCTGGTCGATGGGGCGTCGGCGTATCTTGGCTTCTTGCCGCCCTGAAGACCAAGAGCGCATACCGGTTTGGCTCATGTTCTTAGGGCTTAGGGTTTAGGGTTTAGGGTTTAGGGTTTAGCGTTCAGGGTTCAGGTTGTAGGTCTAAAGAGGGTCAAGAAGAGCACGGACAGCAAGCCAACCCTTGCCAAAAAAGCGCCTCGCTCCGTCATCAGCCGGCAGGTCTTCTTTCGCCAGCCCGTGCCTGCTTCCCAAGTCTTCCTTGCACGCGTCAGGCTGGCGAAGGGTGGATACCTCTTGTGGACAACTGCGGCGGCACTCAGGGGGGTTAGCATCAGGCGACGCCACTGTCTTGGCAACCGTTTGCAGCCCAGCAAACTCAGGGGAAGGCCCCTCTGGCACAAGCAAACCGTTCACATCCAAGCGCAAGCTGTGGATGTCCCGGTCAGTCATGGCCCGACTGACTTCAACTTGCTTCACTCGATCTGCAAGTTCGTGCACCTGTTCGACGAGTGCTTTGTGCGCTGTCGGCTCAGCCAATGCCTGGAGCTCGGTGAGTTTGCTCCTCAGGCTCGTCTGCTCAACACTCCAGTGGTCCAAGTGTTGGCATCTCTCAGCATCTTGTTCCAACAGCGAAGCCTGAAGGGATTGCATCGACTGAAGGGCCTCATGTAGTGTCCTCATGTCCTCTTGCGTTGCCTTTGTCTCAGCTTGCACTTTCTGGAGCTGCAAGCTTAGCTCACGCACTTCATCTTCAAGCCGACAACTCTGCACAAGGTTTGTGATGAGGGCCTTCGTCTTTGAAACATCGGCCTCCATGTGCGAGAGCTGCTCGAAGAGAGTGCACTGTCCCTGCTTCATAGATGCGACCTCCTTCTGCAAGCGATGGGTGTCTTCTGGTCGTGAAGCCTCTCCTTTGGCGTCAACTCTGCCCGGCATCTGCCCCTCTGTCAGCAGGTCGTTCACATCGAATCGCAACGTCGCGAAGTCTCGAGCCAGAGATTGCAACTGAGATTGACACTCCTGCTGAACACACTTGAACTGCCGCTCGAGAACATTGGTGATTTCTTCGAACTTGCCATCAATGGTCTGGAGTTGGTCGTACACCCATTCTTTCCGGGCCGAGCCATGCCACAGCATCGACCAAAAGGCCCCTTCCTAGTTCATTGTTGGGACAATATTAAAGACTAAATTTGCTATTCCCTATTGGGTTTAAGTACCCTGAAAACTTGTAAAATGTTGCCCAACTATGACCAAGCTTCATCAGCAGGCTTGTCAAATTCCCCGTCATCACGGACACGGGCCTTCGACCGCTCCTCATGCAGGAACATTCGCTTCGGGATGCTTTCAAGCACCCACTCGCGCCGGACTCGATCCCAGCGGGCATACTTGTACTGAAAGCACTTGGAGCGCAAACGAAGTTTGCAAGACCATTCTGGATATTGCCCATCCATTGTGTTAAGCTCCTGCCCGTTTTGCGGCTCCCAGTCTCCAATCTCCGGTGCACCTGCCAAAGGTGGTTAGGGTCTAGGATTTGAGGGTACTTAAGGTTTAGGGTTGAGGGTTTATGGGTGATTTCGGGTTTAGGGTGCAGCTTGCAGCAGCTTGCGGAGTTGGAGCTTTCTGGTTGTGGGCTCCTAGTGGGTGTTGCCTCCTTTCTCTTGCATGGGCAATTTTAGCAGGATGACAACCCAACTTTACCAAAGCTCAGCCCTTCAACGTGTAATCCCAGCACCTCCAACCAAGAAAAGGCGGTCCCCGTGACGGGTGGTCGCCTTGAGCTTGAATGTGCACTCAAAGACGTCATTCTCCCCCTTGGCAAGATTCCGGACACAAACAGCCATAGCGGCGGGTGAAACCATCGGCGCGGCTTGGCACGGGGCTGAGATGCTACTGGCCAAACTTGAGGAAACAACAACTTGCATCAAAGTGCGAGTTCTCTCTGTCAACAAGTGGCTCGCTGGCTCTCAATATAGAGGTATGGATATAGGATCCCGATGTGGTCCTTGAGATGGCAGTATTGGGTACCGATACTCCCTAAAATCCCGACCTCCATAGCAACACGGAAGCTCGGTCAAATCTGCATCTGAGGCCTTCGGGACCTCTTCGAGTACTTGCAAATCGTGCTACAACCTGATTTACGAAACCGTCTTTTTCGACCCAACGTTGCGCAACCAAACAGGGAGGAGTGGTGCGACGTGTGTGGTAGCTGAGGCTCGGCCATCGCTGCTTCAGCTCGAAACGCATGCGGATGTTCCCAAAACGAGACCTCACTGCCCTATTGCAAAAGAGTCTGAAAGCTTCTTCACCGTCTTCTTCCTCCGGGCCCTGACTCCCCCTCCAAAAGCTCTCGGTTGGGAGCGTGCGCCTCCCAAAAAGACCGTGTGCGTACGTAGGAGAAAACGAAAAGTCGTATATGGGATCTGGCTTCAAAAGAGAAGGGCAGGTGTGTACTCGGGAAAGCCTTGCCCCGCCATCTACCACTTACCACCCCTCCACCACAATGCCTCATTGCGTTTTGATTCCCTTGACTTCTTCCAGCACTTCGTAGCAGCCCGAAAGGCCCCAAGGCCGTGTCCTTCCTCGCACCTTTTGGAGCTAGGATTGCTCCTAGCACACGAAACAAAGAACAGCAAGTCCAGAAACGCACACAAGCCTGGGGCATCTGGCCCAAGGAGACCCCAAACCCTTGCAGCGATCAGTGTCACGTTCTGGCCCACTTTAGACGGGTGCCTTCGCAAGAAACTTCCAGGGAAATGGGCTCCAGCTCTTGGGCTTCTTCAAGCGTGCCAACCTGGCTGCCCTGTGTTGATCGGACCGTTCCATCACTTTCCCAGTACTTATGCTTCTCCATTCCGACCCATCTTGTGTGCTAGTTAGAGGATGTTAGAGGATGATGCCAGGCACTTTTCTTCAAGTCTCGGCCAGTCTCGGTACATCGAAGGTGCATCGCTGCAGACTGGCAAGTCGGAGCGGCGCGGTTGAATGGAGAAACAGCCATTGATCAAGAATACCTGTTCCCACATTGACCCTAGATTTCTCTAACAAACCCTTTAGGAACCTTCATCACCTGATGAAAACAGCCATGAGTTGATGATGATGATGATGATGATGATGATGATGAAGATGATGATGATGATGATGCCTGCGCGCCCCTGCGACGGCTTTGTTGCAAGACCTGCAGATTCTCGCAGCATAGAAGACCAGGAGTGGTCGAATCTCACGGCGGAGGAGCACTCAGTGCTCAGCCGGAACAAGCGAGTCCTGGTTTCTATGGTACCACAAAGGGCCCCTAGCTATGAAGTAAAAGGACCATTGCTGCTGATCGCTAAAACACTGGGGTCTTGGGCTGTCTTGGGTACCAAAAAAACGATTTGCACACGGTCGCTTATCGACGTGCTCACATCTCCGGCTCCTCTCCTCTGGCGATCAGGCCTTCAGGC